>JAADXR010000088.1:0-79581 GCA_023337935.1 Elongisporangium anandrum | reverse complement strand
GCTGACTCGACTGACTACGTTGACGAAATGGCTCGTGGACTCGAGTACAACTCCTCCGATGAGGTGATGCTTTTCGCCACCGGAGGTGAAAACGCCAACATGCCCAGTGCTGTCGGCTTTGAGTCCACTATCAACGAGGATTGCGAACTTTGCAGTGACGAAGACAGCGAGCAGGAAGATGATGTCCCTACCGCTTCTACGCCTTCTCACCTCACGGAGCCGATGTCGGAGTCTGCGAAGGGTCAAAAGTTGAATGCTCTCCGCGAGTCGTTGCGAAAGCGTGGCAAGAGACTGTCTCCGCGTGGCCGTGGATCATCTTTGATCGCTCGCTCGTCGTCTCTGGGCTCTGGACTGAACGAAAACCTGAAGCAAATTGTTTATCCGCACGTTCACATTCGCAAGACTTCGAACGTCGATCCTACAATTCGTCTGTATGACGTGGAAGCTACTTGCACGCTGCTCTCTTGCATGCGTGAAATGGCTTCGACTGGTATCTCGTTCAGCGGCAAGGTCGCTCTTGTGACTGGTTGCGGTCGCAACTCCATCGGTGCTGAGATTGTAACCTCTCTACTTGAAGGTGGTGCTACGGTGTTTGTGACCACTAGCAGCTTCAGCTCCAAGACCACTGCCATCTTCCGCTCGATCTACGAACGTCACGGCAGCCGTGGCAGTCGCCTCATCGTGCTTCCGCTCAACCAGGCGTCGAAGGTTGATGTCGAGAAGATCGTGGCTCACATTTACAACGTGCACAAGGTCGACCTGGACTTCGTCATCCCGTTCGCTGCGATGTCTGAAGTCGGACGAACCATCGCTGACATTGATGCGCGCTCTGAGCTTGCTCACCGTATCATGTTGACCAACACCCAGCGTCTCCTTGGTGAGGTTGTCACTGCAAAGAAATCGCGTGATATCACGACGCGCCCCGCTCTTGTGATTCTACCGCTGTCTCCGAACCACGGAAACTTCGGTGGTGATGGTCTGTACGCTGAATCCAAGCTTGGTATTGAGAGTCTCATGAACAAGTGGTACTCGGAAGGCTGGGAGGACCAGCTTTCCATTGTTGGCGCGGTCATTGGTTGGACGCGTGGCACTGGACTCATGTCTGGAAACAACGTCGTCGCTCCAGGCGTCGAGAAGCTCGGAATCCGTACTTTCAGCACCACTGAAATTGGTTTCAATCTGAGCGCTCTGATGCATCCAATCATCGTGGACAAGGCGGCTGAGTCGCCTCTGTGGGCTGACTTGACTGGTGGCATGGCTCAGATCACTGACCTGAAGTACCAGGTCGACACAATCCGAACTGCTATCATGAAGCAGTCCAAGGTTCAGGCATACATCCACTCTGCGATGGAAAACGAGAAGAAAATGCTCGCGATTGCCTCCTCCGACTCCAAGAAGGAAGTCGCTCTGTCTCTTCGTGCCAATCTGTCTGGTTACTACTGCGAGAGCTTCCCCAGTCTTTCCAACATCAGCAAGCTGGCTGGCAAGCGTGAACAAACGCTGCTTCGTGGCATGCTCGATCTGCGCAAGGTCGTAGTTGTCGCTGGTTTTGGTGAAGTTGGTCCTTGGGGCAACGCGCGTACCCGTTGGGAGATGGAATCGTACGGCGAGTTCTCCATCGAAGGGTGCATCGAATTGGCCTGGTTGACTGGCCACATTGTGTACGAGAATAACGACTGGGTGGACGCCAAGACCAAGGAGGCGGTGGCTGACCATGAGATCAAGGCTCGCTATGAAGAAACAATCATCCAGCACTCGGGCATTCGCATCGTTGAGCCCGATCTCTTTGATGGCTATGACCCCAAGAAGAAAATGATCTTGCACGAGGTCGCGATTGAAAAGAAGATGGCTCCCATTGAGGTTGCGGATCGTGAAGAAGCTGAACAGTTTCGCAGCGAACTGGGCAAGGAGAACATCGACGTGTTCCAGAACGGCTCTGGTGCCTGGATGATTCGACTGCGCAAGGGGTCGGTGCTCAGCATCCCACGCGCTCTCTCCTTCGATCGCTTCGTCGCTGGTCAGATTCCGACTGGTTGGAGTGCCGAACGTCTTGGTGTCCCCAAGGACCTCGCTGAATCGTTGGATCCCACCACCCTCTACGCTCTGGTGTCAACGATGGAAGCCCTTGTTGGCGCTGGTGTGACCGACCCGTATGAGTTCTACCAGTACGTCCACGTTTCGGAGATCGGGAACACCTCCGGTGGCGGCATGGGTGGTATGCGTTCGTTCAAGCGCATCTATCAGCACCGTCTGCAGGGCAAGAGCCTGCCCAGCGACACTCTCCAGGAGTGTTTCATCAACACTGCGCCTGCGTGGGTGAACATGCTGCTGCTCAGTTCCTCAGGTCCTATCAAGACACCTGTCGGTGCCTGCGCTA
This sequence comes from Elongisporangium anandrum, assembly GCA_023337935.1. NCBI lineage: Eukaryota > Oomycota > Peronosporomycetes > Pythiales > Pythiaceae > Elongisporangium > Elongisporangium anandrum. The sequence continues at coordinate 77,204 of JAADXR010000088.1, read as the reverse complement.
CGGCTGCTCAGTCTGTTGACATCGGTGTTGAGACCATCACGAGCGGCAAAGCGCGTGTGGTCGTTGTCGGTGGGTATGATGACTTTGGTGAGGAAGGATCGTACGAGTTCGCTCAGATGAAGGCCAGCAGTGACTCGAGCAAGGAAGTCGCCATGGGCCGCGACCCGAAGGAAATGTGCCGGCCGTGTGCCACCACGCGAGATGGCTTCATGGAAAGTCACGGTGCCGGCATGCAGCTCCTGATGGATGCCCAGCTCGCTCTCGACATGGGTTGCCCCATCTACGCGATTGTGGCGCTCGCTAACACAGCCACGGACAAGACCGGCCGCTCCATTCCTGCGCCTGGTCAGGGCCTTTTGACAACCGCTCGTGAAAGCGACACCAAGGGTCCGTCGCCTCTGCTCGATGTTGAGTTCCGTCGCCGTCAGTTTGAATCGGATGTTGCTGGTATTGAGCAGTGGTACTCCCGTGAAAAGAAGCTGCTCGGTGCCGACGCCAGCGAGTCGCGCATGGCGTTCTTGAAGGACATGAAGCAGCGCAAGCTTCGGTCTACTCAGTCGTTTTGGGGAGATCACTTCTTCCACGGCCGTGCGGACATCGCTCCTCTGCGTGGTGCGCTGAGCGTCTGGAACCTGACGGTCAACGACATCGGTGCGGCCAGCTTCCATGGAACTGGCACCAAGGCGAGCGAGTCGAACGAGAGCGAAGTGACCCAGAAGCAGATGAAGCATCTCGGTCGTTCGATTGGTAACCCACTGCCTATCATCGCTCAGAAGAACCTGACTGGTCACCCCAAGGGCGCGGCTGCTGCCTGGATGATGAACGGACTGATCCAGGTCCTCAACTCGGGCCTCATTCCTGGTATCCGCACGCTGGACAACGCGTGTGACAAGCTGCGCCAATTTGACTACCTGACGTTCCACAACCGTAGCATCCAGACCGATGGTATCAAGGCTGCTATGCTGAAGGGCTTCGGATTTGGCCAGGCCGGTGGCGAAGTGCTCCTGGTCCACCCGGACTACCTGCTGTCGACGCTTGCTGAAGACGACTTCAAATCCTACACGGCTCGTCGGGAGAAGCGTTTGATCAAGATGAACACGTACCAGCAGAACGCTGTCACGGGCAAGCACAAGCTGGTGCAGGTCAAGGACTCCGCTCCGTACACGGCTGCTGACGAGAGCCAAGTGTACCTGGACCCTACGGCTCGCGCTGAATTTGATCCGATCTCCAAGACGTGGAAGTTCGGCAACCCGATCTCTACAGCTAACAAGCGTCTGCACCAGCTAAAGCACGCTTGCAAGGGACGTTCCCAGTCGATGTACTCGAAGAAGGCCGATAAACAGACGAAGCAGCCCACCGACGTATCCGCTACGCTAAAGTTGGCGCTGAACCAAACGGCTTCGGATATTGGCCTTGCTGGCAAGAACATTGGCGTCAGCGTGGATGTCGAACCAGTGGCCACGTTTGAGGATCTGAGCGGCCGCGAAGAGTTCATCCGTCGCAACTTTACGGACCAGGAATCGGCTTACTGCTACGGCGCCCCCCACCCCGCGTCCAGTTTTGCTGGCCGCTGGGCTGCCAAGCAAGCCGTGATCAAGGCCATCTCCAGTGCTTCCCTCAATGATCCCAACGTCTGGAAGGATACGAGCGCTCCGCTGCGTGAGATCGAGATCTTCATGACGGCCCCGGGTGCTCCGTCTGTGTTGCTGTCGGGCTACGCTCTTGAGGTATTCAAGCGCGTCGGTCTTGCCTCTCTCAGTGTGTCCATCAGCCACTCGGGCGCGTACGCTGTATCACAGGCCATTGCCAACTTTAAGGCCTAAATAACTCTATGGATATGAACAACAATTACGAGAACCCATGAGAAAATGCAGTCAAAAGCAAGCGTGTCATGCCGGTCGCTGTGTATTTCTAGTCTGCAGCTTGATTCAATACCCATTTCTGGTGTATTTAGCAACTCAAGTTGAACTGCTGCATCAGCGCCCTTGGAAATATACCAGCGCACAATCTTACACTGCTGAAGGGTGACCAAACTTCGTTGATAAGCGGTCGAATGCTGTGGTGAAATCTGAGCCGTGCTCGCTCCAACAAAATAGATCATCATAATCTTCAAGAAATGTGAAAAAGTACGTATATTATGCAAAAATATACCCAGTCATCTTCGTATTCGCTCAAGTCTTCTTGTGGTTAATGAAGCGCAGAGCCAGCAATCCCAGCACGCGAAACGCGACCAAAAAGACGAGAATGATGGCGTAGTCCTGCCAGATATCCGCGTGCTTCATGTTGTAAACGCCCTCCAGGAACTGTTTGACCGTCACGTTTCCGACGGACAGAGGAGTCGCAGTCAGCGGCTTGCATCCTAGGCTGGAGCCACCGCCCACAAACGCGCCCAGAGTCGAGTTGTACGTCGGTTCGTTGTCGCAGTCGCCGAACACCAGACTGGCCGATATGGAGAGTCCATAGCGCGGCGGCGTAAGGCTATAGAGCCACTTGTATCCCGAGGGAATGGAGTTGCCTGGAGGACTGAACCCCATGGTCAAATTGAAGATCGAAGTCAGCGTCACGCCCATGATAGTGGCGACTTCCTGGCTCGGGAAAGCGTAAGAGAAGAGGTACCCCAAGTACGTCTGCATGAGCATGTAGGTCGACAAGAAGAACCAGAAACGAACAGCGGTATCGAATCCAGTGAAGCCCACCATCGGGTAGAAAATGGCCGTGAAGATCAAGCCCGAGGCAAAGGCATACGGAATTTCGGCGATTGTCGAGCCCATGAAGTACCACAGTGCGTTGTAAGTCTGCGACGCTCGCTCTCGGTAAAACGCGGCGCGGTCTTCAATGGCCATGGGGATGACGCTGGTGAATGCGATCAGACCGTTGAAGACTGTCACAATGAACATCATACCGACACCAGAGTTCAGACCCTGGTAAGTCGTGTACGTGGCACCGGAAAACACGAGTCCAAAAAGCAGAGCAAGAACAAATGCGATAGCCAGGCGTGTGAGACTGTACGTCGGCGTTCGCCAGTACAGATCCGAAAAGCGACGTAGTAAGAGCTTCATCTGCACCCAGTTGCTTGCAGCTCGCTTCTTCGCAAAGATCAGCTCAGGCGAATCAATTGACGGAGTGACGACGCCTGGCTGAGCCATGACACTGTTCATGGCGATTTTCTTCTCACTCTCATCGAAAACGCGCACAAAATCAGTGACGTCTCCGTTCGTGTTGCCAACGCCAGCACCAATGCACTCGAGCATCCATGTTGCGGGATTGTAGGCGTGCGGAAGAGGTTCGACTCCAGGAATCGACTGGAAGTACTGAACCATTGAATCGCCATTCTTTCCCAAGTCACCAAAGAACACTGTTTGGCCGCCGCGCTTCAGCAGAAGCAGGTGATCGAACAGGAAAAATACTTCTGATGAAGGTTGGTGGATAGTGCACAGAACCGTACGACCAGTGTTGGCCACCAAACGCACTCCGTCCATGATTTTCTTGGCGGAGCGAGCGTCCAATCCACTCGTCGGTTCGTCCAAGAACAAAACACTTGGCTGCGCTGCAAGTTCCACTCCAATCGTGAGGCGCTTCATCTGCTCCACTGAGCTTCCACGAATGATTTGGTCTGCAATATCGTGCATGCCCAAGAGATCGAGCGCTTCGTTCACGGACTCGTACTTGTGGCTGTCAGCAATGGTTCTGTCCATACGTAGAAACGCACTGAACGTCAAAGCTTCTCGGAATGTGGATGCATCCGAGTGAACGTCCATTTGCTCACAATAGCCTGTGCATCGGCGAATGGCGAGTTCGTTGGCTTCGTATCCGTTGAGCAATATCTTGCCTCGGATCGTGCCTCCAGTCTTGCGTCCAGCGATGACGTCCATCAACGTGGTTTTGCCAGCACCGGATGATCCCATAAGAGCTGTCATCGTTCCAGGGAGTGAGTATCCAGAGATTCCCTTGAGCAGATCGATTGTTTCCTTGGGGTTGGACGGATTGGGAACTGTGTACCACAGATCTTGAAACGCGATAGAGACCGGTGCAAAATTCCTCTCGATCGATCCATTTATGTTCAGGTTCACGGCCTCATTCGTCGCACCAGAACCCATTCGAGGGGTCTCGGAGCTTGAGTAGCCATCATTATCTACCTCTGTCGATTTAATGGTCACGTTTTCTGGTGTATCGTATCGAATGTACTCAAGTACGACGTACGATAGTACCATAAAGGCCACGTACAAGAAAGCAAGGGCGATCAGACCGTAAGCGAACCAATACTTCTCTGACGGAACGCCAAACAGACCCAGGTTGTACTCGCCCATGGTCATGCCGAACGAATCGCAATAATTCACACCGTCGTATTCGCACACATCAAACGTACTGGACCGATATTGAATCACGGAGACAGCACGATGCGCCCAAGCTACCGGACTGATCCAGTAGATCCAAATGAAGTAGTCCGGAATGCTGTCCTTCGTGACAATAAAGCCCGCGAAAATGACGAAGAAGAGGACCGTCAGCATGCACAATGGTTGGCCGACGTTCGCATTCGGTGCGATGGAGGCAACAATGAACGCCCAGCTCATGAACACCATGTTTGTCATGAAAATGATGAGCAGATTGGAGATGTAAGACCCGATGTTGTTGTTGAAGCCACACATCCAGTACACGATGGTTCCAAACACCACAGTCTCCACGATAGCCATCGGAATGCGAGCGATTGAGTTTGCCAGCACAAATGTCGACGTTGGGAAGAAGTTGGCGCCTCGTTGCTTGTAGAAAATGCCACGGCTTTCAACGAGTTGAGGCACTTGAGCTCCGTGACCCAGTCCGAGAAACAGAATCGACGCGAACATGACACCGAGCACCAGTTGGATATCCGTTGGATCGACGTCGTAGAAAATGGATCCATACAGAAGCCCCATGACGAGAACCATAACAGTCCGCCCTCTGAGATACGCCTTGTTCCGGAGGATCACAAAGCACTCACGCCGCATGAGCGTCGAAATACTGGCCATAAACGACTGGTGGAACTGGGGCATCTTCTCCATGTGCTCCTCGACGTTTACAAGCAGCTCAGGAGAGTAAGGCTTCTCGAGCATTTGCTTCGTATCCGAATGCAGTGGCGATTGACGATAAAGCTCAGCATATTCGCTAGCATAGCGAGGCTGCTGGTGCGACCACGACGGAACCTGGTATCGATACTGCTCGACTGTACCAAGATCCAGCAGATAATCTGCCAGATCGCGTTCCGGTGGACACACGAAGCCCAGGCGCTCGAAGTAGTCCACGACTTCCTCACGAGGCCCGTGGTACACGACCTCACCTTCGTTCATGATCAGAACGTTGTCAAACAGCGACAGCACCTCAGGCGACGGCTGAAGCAGAGCGATCACGATGGTCTTGCGGAATCGTTTGGCGATACTACGCTGTGTGGTGATGATGTCGTAGGTCGCTGCGCTGTCCAGACCGGTGCTGATCTCGTCCATGAAGGTCACGTACTTCATACCGAACTCCATCTCGCCTGTCGTCACGCGCTTGCGCTCGCCACCTGACACGCCACGAACCATGCCATCGCCCACGATGGTGTTCTCGCAGTTCTTGAGTCCCAATTGCTCAGTCACGATATCCGGATAGTGCTTGATCATGGCCTGGGTTGTCTCGAGGGCAGCCGCGTTTTCCTCCGGCGTACCATTCGACAGCAGCTCCTTGCTTCGCTCGATCATCTCACCTCCACTGAACACGTGCGCAAACCCGAGCGTCTCTTTCACAGTCAGCGTCGGGTAATGCTTATCGCGCTGATTCACGTAGGCAGCAAATTGAGGCAGAGTCTTGCGGACTGACTTCAAGCTTTGGCCATTGAACGTGACTTCGCCTTCCATCTGGATGTTCTTAGCCATCGGGAAGCGGCCACTCAGCACTTTCATTAGCGCTGACTTGCCAGACCCAGGCTGCCCCAGCACGAGCGTGATGGTGGCGGGCTTGAACACCAGAGACACGTTCTTGAGGATCTCCTTGCGTGCCACATGCTTCTTGGAAGCCACAAACGCCTTCTTCACGGTGTTGGGCAGTGTCGGGAGCTCGTTCTTGGAGCTGCTGGCGCTCTGATCAGCAACCACAATGTCGGCCGATAGCGAGAGATCGTGCACACGGATCTCCATCTGCGGTAGAGAGCGACCGAGCGACGTCTCGAGCTTGTGGGTCACGAACTCGTGCATAGCGTCGGGTCCATGCACCAGCATCTCTTGGGCCGACACGAGTCCGATGCGCTTGATCTCAGGTGGCATACTTCAGGAGAGTTCGTAAGGCCGATGTCCTTGGAAGGTGGGAAGTCTGAAACTGTGAGCACACTCCACACCCTGTCTACAGATTGAGAGCAGCCATAATCGCGGATAACTTGTGAGCAGAATGTTGGTAAGCACTGGTGATTGTGCTGATCATGACGTTGATAATCACCCATAGGCAAAAACACTTTGCGGCAATTTACGAATCATACACAAAATCAAAATGGGTTTTTGGGTCAAACACACGGTGTTTGACGCTCGAACATGGAAAACTTGTGAAATTCAACTCACCTCAGTTTTACCATTGAGCGAAGCCAAAGAAAGATCGCAAACAAGAACACGTCGATAGAGCAATCGTTGTCCTATTCATTTTGATCTAAAACACGTAGAGATGGAAGAAAGTGTGAAGTTACTGGCTAATACCCTCCGTGAACGAGTCACCTCCAGCAGCCTTCAACGTCTCCGCTTCTTCCATGAGTTTCTGCTGGCGCTCAATCTCATCGTAGTCGATGTTGGCAAGGACGTAGATGATCAGGAGCGAGATCACCGTCATCTTGATCAGTTGACGAATGTCCTGCATCGTCATGGATTTCATCGAAGCCATGAAAATCTTGGGCGCGAAGATCACGAGGCACAGTTGGTCCCAAACAAACGCTCCGAGCACATCCAGAGCGAGCATGCCCGTGAGGATGCGTGCAAACCGAGGGTCGGGCATGGGCACGATCTGCAACACCTTGTTGAAGAGCGGCATGGCCTCCGTCAAGAGCAAGAAGACACCCACGATACTGATTCCAAGCGAGTAGAGCAGACCCGGGTTGTCGGTCATACTCTTCATGAACGGGCGGCCCTTGTAGTTCACGGCACAGACACTCACGGTCTGGACACCATTGATAAGGAAGATGACAGTACTCATGACGTTCGGCGTAAACTCGCCGGGCTTGGCGACAACGATGTCGCTTTCATCAGTGTACTCCTTCGCCAGATTCGTCAAATAAACCATGCAGCCAAGATGCAGCGCAAACTGACCGGCCAGACTCAGGAAGAGAGCAGGGTGGAAAATCGTCGTCAATGGGCGCACGGGCGAAAGGTTCGGCAACGGCGTAGCACGGCTTAAGGTAATGCTAGCTACTGTCGAGATCATACCCAGCGCCATAAGCTGCGAGTTCGCGTACTTCACCTTATCCAGGTAGAGAACTGAGAGGGAGTACGAGCTGATAAGGCAGTTGACAGCCAAGATCTGGTACATCTGAACAGTAGTCACAAGGGCGCAACGGCCCTGACGGATAATGTCAACACAGCCCTTGATCGACGGCGCACGCGAAGTAAATGGAGAAGCAATCGAGGCATCACCCAGCTTCACCATCGGCACTTCACCGTCTTCAAAGTCGTCCATGTACTGCTGCATCGCGGCGTGATTGGCAAAGTTAGCAAAACCCTTGGAACCGGTGCGTTCAGCACGGAGACGCTTTCCTTCTTCAGCTTCACGTCTGGCAAAGGCAGCAATAGCCTTCATTCGTGCAAAAGATTCACCGCGGGATTCACGGGCACGCACATCGGCCTCCATCTCGGCCTGCTTCTTCTTCATAATCTCAGCACGTTCAGCGGCCGTAGGCTGCTTCGCGATAAGCGGGTTCTTCTTTGGTGCCTTCTTTTCGATTTCCTTCGGTTTTTCAGACTTCAGAATCAGTTCGACGTAGTCCTTCTTTTCCTTGCACGCTGAGACATCAATCTGCTTTTGCATAAGCTTCTTCTTCAACACCGATACATGAAGCTTCATCAATTCTTCGCGCGAAGCGACAGCAGTCGCAACCTTCTGGAACTTAGTAACTCCCGTGACGCTCTTATCTGCGTTGGCTGAGCCAAAGCCGCCCAAAAGAGCCACACCAATATGGGCCTGCTTCAGTGCACCAACATCGTTGCCACCATCACCACACATCAAGGTATGATGTCCGTTCTTCTTCAAGCAAGTCAACACCTTCTCCTTCAACTCGGGCGTCATGCGAGCAAAGACACGGATATCATTGAGAACTGACCAAATCAAATCATCCACTTCACCTGCCATGGCAAGTGTCTTGCCATTCACACACAGGTCGTATTTCTTCACCAAAGCACGAACATCCGAGCTCTTGTACGAGTCCATCACGGAATCATCTTCTGCACGAGTCCAGACAAGTCCTTCAGTGTTTTCAGCTTCAGTCAAAATAAGCGCAGGGCGCGTAACAATGCCAACCTCGCGGGAAACATGAACAGCCGTAAGCGTAGCATCGCCCGTGATCATTGACACTTGATGAGAACTGTCCTTCAACATCTTCAATATATCGCCACTGTCCTTGCGAACTAGGCACTGGAAGACAGCAAATCCAGCAAACTTCAGGTCGCTTTCAGCCCAACTACGTGGCTTATGTGCAATCTCCTGTTCAGATAGCTTGCCTTCAATATCCTTGTATGCAAGGGCCAGCACACGCATTCCTTTGCGAGCCAAGTTTTGGTACGTCGCCCAGTACCAAGCAGGGATTGATTCCTTGTTCATCAAATTAGCAATCGCTTCAGGGCTGCCTTTTACGAGCGAGCGGTAGCGCAATCCTCGGTCACCCAAGTGCACCTTCGCGACAACGCTCATGCGCTGCAGCTTCGAAGCGAAATGGTTACGGTGAACAATTTGCACGAAAACATCCTTCTGGTTGATGGAAGATCCCCAACGACGTTCGTCACCACGCTCAAGATCGGGCTTAGGCTGGCAGCGACGGGTTTCACCGTCGAAGGTAAAATCAATAGCGCGGATCGAGGCCTCTTCGACTGGGTCACCAACCATTTTGCCATCAATCTGTACAAGAGACTGGCAACCTGCCAGAACAAGCGTGGTGTCGAGGGTACCAGCAATCATCGGGACGTGACCGATAACTTCATCCTTTCCGAGCTTGACACCAGTCTTGGCAGAGTCGTCACAAACAACGCCAACGGCGGTAAGCTGATCCGTAGTAAGCGTACCAGTCTTGTCGAACAAGCAAATGTCGACCTTGCCAGCCAACGAGATACGGAAAGGTTCAGTGCAGAAAATCGATAGCTTCACAAGCGAAAGCAGAGCAGAGTTCACAGCCATGGCGGTCTGCATCGGCAGCTCGGCAGGGATAACGCTGGTAATGATCAAAACGCATCGCAGCAGAAGCTCAAACGTGATCTTTCCCTTTTGCGCGATGCCATGACGCAGCACGTATCCAGATGAAAGCAAGGCAAAGATCAGCAGCAAGAAGGCCAATCCGTACGCATCCCACGTGCTTCCAGTCACCTTTCCGCTCGAGAATTCAATCATACGCACCAATTTACCCTGCGAAGAGCTGAAACCCGTGCGCAAGACAAACGCAGTGCAGCCCTTATCAGGCGGGTTGGGAATCGCGTTCTTCTTTGACGCACCAGCATCAGCCGTCGAATCTTCGTACTTGACATTCGTGATATCATTTTGCATAATGGTGGTACCACCAAAGAGAACGTGCACCTTGTGGCCTGACTTCATATCGAGCACTTCCGCCAGGTCCTGAGCACTCATCTTCGAGCCAATAGACTCCTTCATTTGCGGAACACTTTCACCCGTCAACGTGGCTTCGTTCATCACAGTCGATCCGTTTAACAGCAAGCAATCGCACGGCACCATGTTGTCATTGTCACCTTCAGTCTCACGCTTGATCGACATAATATCACCAGGAACAAGCTGGTCCGATGTAGACTTGATCCATTCCTTCGCGCGGTACACGTAGACTTCGCGCGTCTGGTTGCCCATGCCACGCAACGTCTGCAGGTTTTTGAGGCGACTGAGCACAGTCACGCCTTCAAACATGAGGATCATAGCCAGCGTAAAGAGCGAGTACTGCCAGTACTCATCCAGCATGTACAGGCACACACTGAAGATCTGGAAGACCGTCAGCGGCTCCAACAGTTGCTGCTTAAACATGTCCACAAAGTTCGGCTGCGGGATGCTAAACTCATTGGTGCCGTACAGCTTCAATTGCTGCTCGACCTCGAACCCCGAGCTAAAGCCACGCGCCGAGATGTAGTGCTGGATCGGCTCCGTCGTAGGTGCACGCAGCTTGCGGAAAAGCACACTGTCCTGATCCTTCTTGTCCTCAGCAAACTCGGCAATGTACTTGTGCTTCTGGAACAGAAAGAACGGCGATTTGTCGCCTGACTGCGGGTGCTCCAGCGGGATGATGCTGCTCTTGCCCTTGAACGAGCGTGGCACCACCAACACGTACGTGGCGTCCTTGAGGTCGCGCACCGACGTGTACTTGATAAACGCCAGCACGCGCACCGACCAGACTTGGAACAGCACCATGAGTACGTGCGTCATGGTCGTGCCCACCAGCATCAGCAAAGGCACAATAGCCGGCAGGAACGGGTTAGGCAGCGGCGGACCATCCTCCTACGTACCACAAAGCCACCAGAAATACAGTTAGCATCAATAAACTCAACTCCCGCACTACAAATGCAGCGAGCGTCATGCCACGTACCAGATCGAGGTTGTCACTGAATGCCGAGCTTGCGGGCACCTCACGCACGCTTCCCTGCATGAGCGTCGAGGCCGCGAGTCCCGCAGCCGCGTCGTCAGCTCCGCCGGTCAGCGCCGACGGCGGCAGCAGGCCTGCCTCTTCCAGCTCCTTCATGGCCTGCGCGTACGGCTCGCCGACTGTCAAGTAGCAATGGTACAGCGAGTACGCGTAGAGGATGAGGAAGGGCAGGTGCTCGAGCCCGTAGCCCCAGTTCATGGGGTTGACTCTGCGTCTGTGCAGCGACAGCTTGCGGATAGACTTGCCCGTCCATTGCGGGCCCTCGGACTTGGCCATGGCAGCTTCCAGAAGGTCTCTCTTCTCCCCTGCCAGGCCGCGTGTGAGGCTACAGCACTGCGGTGAGGTGGTAACAGCAGTACCGTCACGGACAGAATAAGGACCTGTGCGTACAGTAATACCGGTTTTGATTGGCAGAATACCGGTATGAACCAATGTACCCATCTGATGATGGAAACGGAATGAGCGGCTCTCAATTATAATGCTCGGTTAGATATGGAATCGAATGGTGACGAGTGGATAGAGAGAGAGGGAAATGAAGGAGACGGGAGAATTGCCTTCGTGTGCTTCGTCGCGAGGCCTTACACGTTTGAGAACGCGCCTTGCTGCTGCTGCTGTTCATGCTGAGGGATGTCCTGCGGCTGCACTTCATACGGAGCCTGGTGGTGCGAGAAGGCTGGGTGCTGTCATTCACAACGTATCGTCAGTTGAATGGATCTATATGGGAATAGGTGGGGATACAAGAGACACACCTGCGAGATGACGTAATAGTTGAAGAAGGCGTTCACGAACAGCAGCACGGCGTCCAGGATGGTCAGCCAGAAGTTGCCCATGGACAGAGGCCAAATGGCGATGCTACAAAATGATATGAGGTTTAGTTTCAGCTCATGACCAGATCCACAGAGAGAGTTGAATACTTACAACATGAGGAAGATCGTGCGGGTCTTGTTGCCGTACATGAAGCCAAAGTTCACGCGCAGAATGCGGTCCGTCTTTTCCGTTCGGAGCTCAAACATCAGCAGCAGAATGCCAAACATACTGATACAGAGAGTCAGTCGCAAGGTTCGCAAGGCTTAACTCACATCAACAGGCAGACGTACATGATGTAGATGCCAGCGATCACCTTCTGGAAGCTCGTGACCTTGCCAAAGATCCAGGCCAGCAAGCCAACCACGATGGTGCAGGTCGCCAGAACGAGGTTGATCGTGCGCATGAGGCGCAGGATGGTCGTGCTGTTGGTCGCCTTGATACTAATCAGAGCGAAGCACATATGTCAGACCTCAGTGCTTGAGTGGTTCCACTACGAGCCAAGCGAAGGGCTTACGAGTTGCCGATCTCGTCCATCAGGTTCTGGCGCGAGGCAGGCGACAAGGGCGTGCCTCCTGGCGTCGACGGTGCACTGGCACCATAGCCATGGTTCTGCTGCTGATACGCAGGCGACGCCATGGACGGCGGCGGGATCACAGTGATCTACACACGTACAAGCATAGAAGTGAATCATCAACGCTCACTGGACTAGCGCGACTGATCGTTCGTTACCTTGGAAGGATCCAAAGCCGGCGGGGCTGAGGGCGTCGAGGCGTGAAGCACCGACGGGTCCTAATCGCGGAATGCGGCGTCAGTGGCCGCCTCAAAGAGAGAGAGATGAAGACGCAGGCTATACCTGGAAGGGATTGCTCATGGGGCCTGCGGGCGGAGGGAGGAAGGGGGGAAGCCGTCGACTGGGGCTCTTGGCGTCTGGAGATGAAGCTTCTCGCCAGAAAACCCGAGCTTTTAATAAACCAGCTCAGGTCTGGATAGATTCTCACTCGTATATGTATTATCAGAGGTTCTTAGCAACAGCTTCCATAGTGAAATATATATGTAATATAGAAGGCTATTATTTTCTAAAGTGTATATGGGTTGTGGGGAAAATGGAATCGCCCTCTATTTTGGGCACGTAGCCACTTGGGAGTCTGGAGCTGTTCATGGCCGGAATGGATCCATTGGCGGCCGTTGGGCGAGAGGGAAGCGGCTTTAAAGCGCAGTGCAGCGTCATGGGCGGAGCGTTGGAGAAACGGACCACGCGACGCTGTTTAGCAGAGCCACGAGAGATCGTTCTGTGCGTTTCGCGATCCAAAGAGCGCTATTTTTACGTGGGGACGCGACTCTGACTGCGCTTCCTGCTGCTGCTGGTGAGAACTGGGCATGGTCGTTGGCTGCTGCGCCAACTGACGCCCACTGCGGACAGACGGACAGGCTCTGTCTGGCCCCATTGGTTGCTCTTTAGTCAGCGTTTGGTGCTTGCAGATCCGAAGATTCGACAGACGTGAGCGCAGGATGCAGCGCATGTTCTACCAGCAGAATGGGAACGCTTCCTCATGGACCGAGATCGAGCATTTCCGCATGAAGAATCGCATGCAAGCTCGTCAGCAGGTCTTCCCAAACATGGTACTCACACGCTCAGCACCACAGGAGAGCGGAGAGGACGATCGTCGGCGCAAGATCTCGGCCGGAAGACTGCAGTACCAGCCTTCGCAAATTCTTGCAACATGTTCAGGTCATGAGCAGCCAGGAAGCACGTCCCCCGTGCCTCATAGAGCCCAATTCGCATTTAATGCATTCGATTTTACGGCCTCGCCTGAAGCGTTCGCATCGCATGAAAACAACCAGATCGCGCACCATGAACTCCTGTTGGAAGCCGATCATTGCAATCAAGCAGATACCCACGAAACGGAGCAGAACTCGATGGTGGTGGACGACTGCGAAGACGACGACGCCAAGAGCCTCTGGCGACGACGCTTCGCAGACGATCGATGGCATCAAAAGCGCTCGCCGAAGCTGGGTCAGTGTGCGCTGTGGCAGTCATTCCCCATGAAGCGAGACAACCAGTTCGGGCATCACTTTGCAAACGATCAGACGGCAGCGTACCTATCTACCCGATCGAACTCGGTCGTTCACATGGATGTATGACCCCCATAAGAACCTTCTTTCCATCGAAAGTGCGTATAGACAACACCATTATGAAACAACCAGAAATATAACGCAGAGATTGCATCATAGACAATATTTCGCATCCCTTCCAATTCTGCTCGAACGCTTGAGGTCTTCTTCCCTAGGCCAACAGTTTCATGTAGCGAAATCGACGCACAACTGCAAGTGTGAGTTGGTTGCTGTGTTGAATGCTGCCCTGTCTTCATTTCAAAGCGCGACTGACAATCGCAGTCTTGAGATATGCCTCGATCCATATGCGAAAGTCCTTCGATTTGTTGATAACGATTGCACGGCAGACCCGGCGTCATCAGCGCCTGTTAGGTAACGTCGTATCTTTTAAAAGAGACCATCATCAGTCGTGTGTGCATTTTCCGAGCAAAAGAAAACTTTTGAAAACAAATTAAAAAAGACTCTAGAGCGTTGTTTGTATTGATAACCCAAGGAAAATCCCATTTCTTAGAGATAACAAGGTGCAAAAAGTTGAAATGCAACAGAAAAATCATGCAGACAGCACCACTTCGGTCGTGACGCGTTGCATAGAAGCCATCCACACGAGGCAGACCATGAGGCCAAAGATCACAGCGTGGCGAGGGTCCTCACGCACCCACGCGATCAAAGAGCCTCGCTTGTCAAGGGGGATAAGGTCTAGTGCATCGTCGTCGCCGTCTTCCAATTCTTGTTCAGTGCTCTCAGCAGTGCTATCGCCGTTGTGGCCGTCCATCTTTATCGTGGATCCAGCGCGTCCATTCCTACCAGCGACGGACCCAGCACGGGAGCCACGCGGCTCGCTGCTGTTTCGTCGGCGACCTCCAGCTGCCATACCTCCTTCCCACACCGCCATGCCGGACTGTTCACTGACGACATTGCTGGCATCGATCAACGACTCAAGCCACTCTTCTCCTTCGTAAATACTTTCCGTGCGCAGAGCTAAGATCTCTCCGTTCGGCTTAGAGATGGCAATCTTAATGCTGGGTCTTGAGTTTGCCGACTTCTCTTGTGCAAAAGGCGCCAGTTCCAGAATACTCGATGTGGTAATCTCCAGCACATCACACTGCGTCAGATCCATCACATCGCGTGCCTTTCGTGAGCGTTTGTGAGAGAAGTAGGAAAATTGGGTTCCATCCAGTCGGCACCAGCGCTTCGCCCACTTGGATGCTGTAACAGTCTCTTCCGTGCTTCCATCCATGGTCTTGCTTCGCTTTCTCTTCTCAAACGAGATTGAGAGATAGCCCACCTTGACGCGATTCTCGGGCTTCTGGCGCTTGTAGTTCTCCTTGAGCACTTGAATTTCGTCGTGATATGTGTGCACCAGATCATCCTTTGCCAGATCCAACAGCATAGGGAGTCGCTGCATCATCTGCGTTCGCGACGCACCATCATTGGTATAGTAGCCATAGAAAATGCCTTGGAAAATGGTTGCAAATGGTGGTGGAGGAAGATGTACTTCGTCTTCAAACAGGAACGCGTCAGTTCCGCTGCCACTGTGGCGGCGTTGACCCAGGGAGACTGACGTTCGCTTGCGGAGGCGCATCGTCATTTTGCCATCGGCTGCGACAGTGAAAAAGATCTCATTCTTCGGCTGCAGTTGAATATCTTGGTGGTCGCGGAAGATATCCGTGAACTCCTTGGATTTAGAATCTTCCGGGATCGTGCTGTCACCAGGTGCTGCCGATATCGAACCGGATCCGCCTTGCTGTAGACGCGCGGCTAGATAATCAACGAGCGTCATCAGACTGATCTTGGTCTGAACCTTGAACACAAACTGCTTGACAAACGGACCACGCGCAAACTGCCAAAAGAAATCTGGGTCTTGGATGATGCTTCCGACAGACAGGCCCTTGTACTTGAGCAGGCATTCGCTCGCACCACCGGGTTCCACGTACAGCCCCACCGAGAACCGGTAAGAATGGCTATCATACGGCTGGTCGTACTCTTCCGGTGCCACTTCGATGTTCTGAGACCACGTGCCAAGCAGCGCAGATCCGTCGCTAATCAAATCCCCTTCAAAGTTCACGTTTGAGTCCGGGTCAATCAGCGGACCGAAATGCGGGAGTACGCGGCGACTCTCGCTGCGCAGCATCTCGTGTTCTTGTTCGTCCATAGCATCGAGCTCTTCGCGGGTCGACTGCGTACGTCTCGGCAGCGTCAGTCTGGACGGACGGTAGCCATACGGGTCGATTTCGTCGTCGGCCAGATCATCGTCGTCGTCATCGTCGGCATCATTATCTTCGTCATCTTCGAGATCAGGGTCGAAATCGCCATCGTCATCACTCTCACAGGCGGCCTTCTGGTCCATGCTACCGAAGATCTCATCCTGCGCATCCAGGATCTCTCCTCCCCAGAGCGACGGCAGACGTTCAATCAGGCCTCGCTTGGCGTCGTGCTGAATCGAGTTCACATCAAAGAACAGACCCTGAATGCCACGACAGAGTTCGAAAGACGAGATCGGGGGATACGACTGACTGCGAAGTCGGTACTCAAAGCGGCCATCGGGATTGATACGCAGCACCATGGACTCGGCCTTCTTCAGCGACTTCTCAATGAAGCCCATGAAGGTGTCCAACGCGACTGAGCCAGCTCCGAGGCGCGGCGAGATTTCATCAAAGAGCAGCGCGATGAGCACGGACTTGGACACGCGCTTGCGCGTGGTGATCACGAAGCTGCGTCGGAAGGTCGTCTGCAGTCGCAGGTGGTCGTAGAACGTTTGGTCGCCATACAAACTCTTGGCCGTGCGTCCGTCAAAGCCATGCAGCTCTTTCGTGGCGCCTTCCGGGTCGATATAGAGCCCTACAGCAAGGATACGCTCGTCTGTCCAGCCCATGCGACGTACGATGGGCGCCACACCCACGAGCAGATCGCCGTTGGCCAGACTCGGAGGGAACGTCACACGCGAGTACACCTCCTTCATGGGGCCGTAGGTCATGCGCGACTCGAGGATCGGGATGCCCTCGTTGAACTGCGTGTTCTCGCCGGCGTCGTCGGTCGCACTGGAGCTGCTCGTGAGCTTCTTCTGGATGTCGGGGATCGGCAGGAACGTCGGGCGCGTGCGGCGGTCGACCTTATCGCTCTGCGACTGCTCCACGCTGGCGTGGTACACGTCGCAGAACACGTCGATCCACTTGCGGCGCTCCATCTCGTTCAGCGCCGCGAGCATCATCTTCTCGTCCTTGATGAACAGCAGGAAGCTGTACGGCTTGGGCTCGTTCAGCAGGCGGATCGTGATGGGCGTCGTGGGCGTGAGCGCGATCTCGCCCTTGCGGATGCCCTTCTCGCTGTAGTACTGCAGCCGGCCGCGCTCGAGGAAGAAGTCGCGCCATTTCCACGTCAGAAAGGTGCGGTCGCGGCGCATGAGCTTGCCTTGCATGAGGAACATGTTGCTGCCGGTGCCGTAGGCGGCTGATGATGCGGTCAACGGCGCGTTGGCGGCCGAGGACGAGGCGGAGGAGGCCTCCTGCGCGGCGTCGGAGCGGCCCATGGTCGTCTCTCTCTCTCTCTCTTGCGGACTGACTCCCACGCGGCAGGCAATAGAGCGGATCCCCTTCTACACGCGCATGATGTCGATCGCAGAAGAATCCCGCGTGTCCCGAATGATGACGGCAAGGGTACACTGTACCAATATCACAATAAAGACGCTGGACTTTTTGAATACCGAGCGCGCGGAAAAGTTACGATGGCGAGCGAGATGGAGGAAGGAGATCGGTACTCGTATGCGGAGCTCAAGGAGGCGCAGCGCCAATGTGAGGCGAGAGCGGTCGAGACGGCGCTGATGGAGTGTGGTTCCACGTCCAAGGCGCTGCAGGAGGTGCGTTAAAGAGCCAGAAGGAGAGCTCAAAGGCGGTGGACTGACTGGCACGAGTGATCTGATTGATTCGTTCTGCTTGCTGTGTTGCTGTGTATGAGAGCAGATCTATCAGGCACACGTGACGGACAAGTGCGCCGATATCTTCCGCGTGGTCGTGCGAAAGTACAATCCGCCGGTCAAAGGTACGCATGCCCATTCGTGTGGTACGCTGGCTGCTCTGACTTCATGTTGCGGTAGAAAACATGGAGGAGATCGACCAGGAGGCGTTGGACCGCGTAGCAGAGCTGGAGAAGATCCTCAAGGTGAAAGAAACGGCCGTGAAGAAGCTGCGCGAATCGGTCGGTGGTCTCGTCGTCCTCTCGTGGAACGTTTACTCCCTTGTTGACGCCACTGCCGGTGCTGGATCTATTGCCTTTGTCCAGATCCCCAAGGCTGCCGCCGAGAAAATGCGCCAGCGACTGGAAAAAGATCGTAAACGCAAGCTTGAAGTCGTCGTGACGTACGTGACCTGGGAGTCCGACTTGATGAGCCCGCCCTTCTCATGATCCCTCCTTGACAATGCGACAGCGCGCCCGAGATGGTCCACAACGTGACAGTCGACCCCGCAGCACTCGAAGAGCTCAAGGAGAAATACGAAAAGGTGGAGTTGTTGTAGTTGTTTGCTATTGCGTAGACGCAGTGGACTGACACTTGGCGTGTTGGTCACCAGACGGCGACAGTCATCGCCATGACGACTGCCAAGATCTCTCAGGTTATGAGCGTGGCTAATGAGACCATCAGCGTGGTAAGATTTCTGCGTCGTCTGCATTGGATGCATGTATTTTAGAGTGACTCTTCCGCTCTTGGCAATAGACGGAACGAGCCATGAAGCGACCAAAGTCTGCGATCGATACGGCCATGCAGCAGAGCCCACCAAAGATCAAGGGTCTGGCTGACGAGGTAATTGGCCTTTGCGTCGGAACCTTGGTCGTATTGCGATTAACATGGCTGTTCTGTGTATCTCAATATTAGCAGGAGCGAGAGACGACTCCGGAGTCGTCATCGCTGCGCACCAAGCTGGCGCTGCAAGTAAATTATACCCGCGCTTCAAAGTAGCCGGTCTCTCAGCGAATGGATAACGCGCGGGTTTGAATATATTCGTGTCTTGCGAAGGACTTGCATTGAGTGGCTCAGTTGCTAAAGCAAGCGGATCCCAAGGTGTCAAGACGCAATTTCAAATCAATTTGATTAATTCACGACACGAAATGAATGCTAGAGTCTGTTAACGATGCTGGCCGTTTGTCTCTAGGCAGATGCTGCTCCATGTGCCAACCTAGGCAGAGGTACGATCCAACGTGAACTTGGCCAGCACGCCAATGACGGCAAAGAGCACCGCAAAGGCCGAAAACTTGAATGTGGTCACCATACGACGAGTGATGGGCTTCATGGCCGTCATCAGGAGCTTCTCGCCGCTCTTGGTGTACGGCTGGTACCGCTCCTTGACGTCCAGCATCGTGTACTTGAGCATGACACTCTTCTTGTGGCTGAAGGTGTCGAAGCTGGCCTTGCCCGTGTAGGCGCCCATCCCGGAGTTGCCCACGCCACCGAACGGCAGGCTCGGATTCGCCAGCTGCACTACGACATCGTTCACGCACACGCTGCCCGAGGACGTCTCGGTGAGCACGCGGTCGCGGTTCTTGCTGTTGGTCGTGAACATATACAGCGCCAAAGGCTTGTGGTGTGCTCGGATGTAGCCGATGGCTTCGTCCAGCTCGTCGTAGTAGTAAATGGGCAGAATAGGGCCAAAAATTTCCTGCGCCATCACGGCGCTGTTGTCGAAGGCCTCGAAGTCGCGCTTGAAGTTGAGCAGCGTGGGCGCGATGTATTTGTCCTTGGCGTCCACAGCGCCACCGAACGTGATGTGCTTGGTATCCTTCGTGAGCATGCCCGAGACGCGCTCAAACGACCGATTGTTGACGATGCGGCCGAAGGAATCGCTCTTCTGCGCGTCCTGGCCGAAGAACTCGACCAGGTTCTTCTCCAGCAGCTGCACGAACTTGTCGCCGACCTTGGCGTTCACGAGCACGTAGTCCGGGCGCACGCAGGTCTGGCCGCAGTTATTGAAGCTGCCCCAGGTGATGCGCTTGGCTGCGACCTCGAGATTGGTCGAGTCCTCAATCACCACGGGGCTCTTGCCGCCGAGCTCGAGGATCGTGGGCGTGAGCGTCTTGGCCGCTGCCTCAGCCACGATCTTGCCGATGAACGTGCCGCCCGTGCACAGGATGAGGTCGAACTTCTGCTCGAGCATGGTCTTGGTGGCGTCCACGCCGCCGTGCACGACGCGCAGGAAGCGGCTGTCGACGTACTTGGCCAGCAGCTTGAGCAGCACGGCGTTCGTGTGCACCGAAGTGTCTTCGCCCGGGATGCGCAGCATCACAGTGTTGCCCGCGCTGAGCGCGCCGATGAGCGGCGTGATGGACAGCAGCAGCGGGTAGTTCCACGTGCCGATGACGCAGACCACGCCCAGTGGCTCGCGGTAGATGTACGAGCTGCCAGGCAGGTTGGTGAGATCAGTGCCCACCTTCTCCGGCTTGGCCCAGTCCTTCATGTAGTCCAGATGCAGCTGCAGCTCAATGTCCAGCAGCGCCATCTCGGCCACGCGGGTCTCGATCGGGTTCTTGTGCATGTCCTTCCACAGCGCCTCCTTGATCTCGTCCAGGCCGTCCTTGAGCATCTGCTGCAGCAAGCGCAGCTGCGCCAGACGCGCATCCAGATCGCGCGTGAGGCCGCCGTCGAAGCTCTCGCGCAGCGCCTTGACGTCCGCCACGATCTCCTGGGCCGTGCTCATGCTGGTGTCTTGTCGGTCTCTTGCTGCTGTGGCGTGGCGGAGGGAGGAGCTCGTTGACTGGCGGTACCGATCTCATTGGCTGAAATCGCAAAGCGTCACGCCTTTCTTCAAGCTCCACAATGCGATCCATTTGTGACACGCAGGCGTCATGCTTGTCAAGGAAATACCGGTATTTCGAAAGTAGGAAATATTGTACCGGTTATTCTCGAGACTTGAAGCTGGCAAAACTTCAATGATTGCGTTTGTCCCCGATAGATCGTAATCCAGTCGCCATACCCTCCTCATCCTCAGAAGCAATTCGTTCCGATACGTTCACAGAGAACACGGAATTGAAAGCTGCATGTAAAACTCCCGCGGTTTTGCGGGAACAGAACCGTGGAATTGCGTAAAACGTGGTAACCGTGCTCGTAAAATTGATCCTTCTTTGCTCGCTGACGCATTTCCAGGTCAACCCACAAAATCAAACCATAGCAGCCTTGTGGCTAAAACGCAATGAACCATTAGTATACTCAACAACGACAATTATTCGTAGCATAGAAGTTGAAATAAGCGTCGGCTCTGCATCACTTGCATTGCAATGCAGGTCTGTATGATCAATATGAGCGTCTTGCTTTCCACCCACTTGCAAGTCATGTTAAAACATGACTTGTCTGTTTGTCGTCCGTCATTCAAGCTGCGGTATAAAAGCCATCTGATAGGGACAGGCGATGTGTGGTACGTCCCGCTCTAATTCATCGCGTTAATTAGATTAACATCTTCGTGATTTAGGCTAAATTGCGACGATTTAGCGTTTTCATCTGATCCGGTTTACGTAAAACCGCGATGATTTGCGCTCGAATTCGAAGGTATCCGCTCTGGCACTTGCAGCTGGACTGAAGAGAGCGGAAGTGGGAGCAGGTCAACAGAACCGGTAAACACCAAGTCTAGCGCAATCCGGTCGCTGGACTGTTCGATCACCATCTGATGGGCATTGCTGGACAAGGAGCGCAAGCCTGTTTAACTCTGGTGAAGGCTCATTCTGCAATCCGCATCCATCCACCCACTCTATCCCCCAAGCATGTCGATCCCCAAGAGCTCCACCCCGCAGGAGATCGAGGCCGATGTCAAGGCGCTGCGTGCGTCCTTCCGCAGCGGCGCCACGCGCGACCTGAAGACGCGTCGCCACAACCTGCTGCAGCTGCAGAAGATGCTCAAGGACGGTCGTCAGGAGCTCAAGGACGCCATGTGGAAGGATCTGCGCAAAAACACTGTGGAGGTTGACTGCCTCGAGCTCTCGATCCTGGATGCCGAGGTGCAGGAGCACATCGAGTACTTCGAGGACTGGGCCCAGCCGGAGAAGACCGGCACGAACCTGGCCAACCTGCCCGGCAGCTCGTGCATCTACCGCGATCCGCTCGGTGTCGTCTGCGTCATTGGCACGTGGAATTACCCGGTGCAGCTCACGCTTGGGCCCGTGGTCGGTGCCATCGCGGCCGGCAACTGTGTCGTGCTGCGTATCCCTGGCGATGACACCTCGATCCACACGAACGCTGCGCTTGTGCGTCTGCTGGATCAGTACATGGACAAGCAGGTCCTCCGTGTTGTGCACGGCGGCGTTGAGGCGTCCAAGATCATGCTGCAGCAGCGATTCGACCTGATCTTCTGCACGGGCGGCACGTTCATCGGCAAGATCGTGGCTGAAGCTGCGGCTAAGAACCTTACGCCCACGATCCTCGAGCTTGGAGGCAAGACTCCTTCTATCGTGGATGAGACGTGCGACATCGATGTGTGCGTCAAGCGTATCGCCTGGGCTGCATTCCTGAACGCTGGCCAGACCTGCGTGCGTCCGGACTACGTCATGGTCAGCTCCAAGATCGGCGACAAGTTCGTCAAGACCATGGAGAAGACGCTGGCTGAGTTCTTCGGTGCCAACCCCAAGGAGAGCGAGTCCTACGGCCGCATCATTAACGAGCGATCGTACGGCCGCGTGTCCGGTCTGCTCACCAAGGATCTCAAGAGCGTCACGTTCGGTGGCGACATGGACGAGAAGAACCGCTACATTGCGCCCACGCTGCTCAACTTCAAGCGCGACTTCCACGCGTTCGACACCAGCGCCAGTATGTCGCAGGAGATCTTTGGCCCCATCATGCCGATCTTCTACTACGACTCGCTCGACGAGGCCATTGACTACGTGAACGACCACGAGAAGCCGCTCGCGCTCTACATGTACTCGTCCAACGCCAAGAACTACACCAAGGTGCTCAAGTCCACATCCTCCGGTGGTGCTGTTGTCAACGACGCTATCATGCACCTGGCCAACCCGCACCTTCCGTTCGGTGGCGTGGGCCACTCGGGCATGGGCGGCTATCACGGCCGAGCCAGCTTTGACGCGTTCAGCCACAAGAAGAGTGTGCTGGTTCGCGGCACGATCATGGACGTAAAGCAGCGCTATCAGCCATACACCAAGTCCAACGGCGCTCTGGTGCTGTATGCGCTTACGCCCTTCAAGCGCAGCACGCTGGCCACCTTCAAGTTCCTGAGCTACACTGCGCTCATTGCGGCTGCCGGTGTCGCAATCAAGTACGCGTCGGAGCATGTGAAAATCACTGTGAGCTAAGCAGAATCAATTAATGTTAGTGCATGTTCTAATTGTAAATACGCATTTGTATTGAATTTCTGCTCGTGTATTCGTAAGCGTAACTAGGAAATAAAGCCGTATATTGACTCAAACATGAACGAACAAGTCCTTGAAAATCGTCTCGTACACGTCAATGCCACGCAGGAACGTGTCCTTGTGCAGCCTTTCGTTGTGTTCGTGCAGCAGGATCTCGGTCTTGTTCATGGGTGAAAACCCAAGAGCAGGAATGCCAGCCTGACGAAGGTATCGACTGTCGGTGCCAGCCGGAAACACTTCGGCCTCGATTCGCGTTCCAATTTTCTGTTGTAGCAACATACAAAGAGTCCGTCAGAAAATGCCAAGACCTTCTTGTTAGGCGTGCACACATACTTCACATGCGCCTTTGAACAGCTTCCACCACACATTGCTGTCATCGATCGCTGTCGTGTAGTGCTCTTGGAACGGCGATAGCCCAGGGGAAAACTCCCACGAGAGCCCTTCATCAGAGCACCACTCGTCCAGCATAGCCTATAAGCCGCAGAGCTTTAGAAACGACCTGAAAACAACGTCAAACTATCGTGCGCTTACTCTGAACTTGGTAAGATCCACATCGGGAGAAATGCGCACATCAAAACCCGCAACGGCTTGAGTTGGAATCACGTTGAGCGCGTAGGTCTTGCCTCCGTCAGAGGTCACGCCGCTTTTCAACACCGTGATGTTGAGCGTAGTCACGTCGCCGAGTTTCTTCTTCTTCATGTCGCCGTGCTTGCAGCCAGCGTCGGCCCCCAGCTGGGCCTCCTGTTCATCGCGAAATGCGAGGGCCTGATAGTCAAAAATACAGTTAGCATGCGCTCAAAAGACGTGCGAGCATGGAGAACCTGTACCTTGTTGCAGATCTTGATGAGCTTGGATGTAGCAGTGTTCTGAATAAAGCGGCTTCCATGGCCAGTGGGTCCTTCTGCTTTGATAAAGAGCGGCCAGCCTGTTCTCTCTCCGTAAAACACCGTGAACGCATCCTCTGGATTCGCGAGCCCTTCGTCAAGCGCAAATGCGATCGGTCCAATCGCTTCGAACTGCGGACTTTCGATAAACTCTTTCATGCCGTGCCAACCACCGATCTCTTCGTCCGGAACGTACGACAGGTAGATGTTGCGCTGGGGTTTGAACCCGCTCTGCTTGAGTCTCGACACAGCTTCAATGTACTGGATGCACACGCTCTTCATGTCTTGCACTCCACGGCCATAAATGAAGCCGTCGTCGAGCACTTTCGCCTGATTCATGATATTGAGAACGGCTCCGAGCTGATCAACAAGAAGGCAAGCCTACCTGAAAGGGGTCGAACGTCCAGTGCTCTTCCATGATCGGCACGACATCGTAATGTGAGTTGAGCAGGATACCAGGAAGCGAAGGATCTTCGCCTTCCCAAGTCGCCTGCATTCAATTGCGTTTATTACCACACACACGGCCACATCGTCCCAACGTACAAGCACAATGGGCTTATTGGCCACCGGAGAGAACACCAGCGTCGACAATCCGACTTTACATAACGTTCAGGCCCATTAGTTCATGCAAAGATCAAGCATTCGACGTGTAATGCCGCTTACTTTCTTCGAGGTTTGTCCGCAGCCACTCGGCGCACTAACAGCAACATCTCCGAGTCAGACGCAATCCCACTCGACAGGGACTTGCAGAAGCGTTCGTTACCTGGTTGTAGCTGCCACTGGGGCCTTCTCTGCTCACCGTGCGGAAGCTCAGGAACTCCAACAGCCGCTGCACGGGATCTGTGGCCGGGTAGCCCATGGTCCGCAATTGCGCTTGTGACACAGAGCCTGTGGTTCTTGGGGGTAAACCGCCAACTGCATTCTGATTTGAAACCTTCGCATTCTTTTGGGTGCGGGTTGATGGGAGTTCTGATGGTTCTGATTTCGAAGCTAGGCACATTGCCGTCTTTCTTCTCAAATTGGCGAAATTCAAAGTGTGACGAGATGGGTTCAATGAATCTCATTCGCCAGTTCAGTGCATGAGTCAGTCCTTGTGGTTGATGCAACTCCAATCATAGCAAGCTGAGTCGGACAATCATCAAGCGCAAGGTCCAGGCCGAAGTTGCAATGGGATGCGCAAGAAAGCATCACAGCGCAGCCTTGAATGCATGCTTACATGCGTGCTCATGGTTGCTCCAAAGTCTTAATTGAGTAGAGACAACCTGTATTTGCAAGATCTATGGCTTCATTCTGAAGCAGCTCTTTATGGTATGCGGAGGATCAATCTTAGACGTGAACAAACATGTCCTTGAAAATGGCCTCGTACACGTCAATGCCGCGCAGAAACGTGTCCTGGTGCAGCTTCTCATTGTGCTCGTGCAGCAGTACTTCGGTCTTGTTCATGGGCGAAAAACCGAGCGCTGGGATGCCAGCCTGGCGGAGGAATCGGCTGTCCGTAGCCGCAGGGAACACTTCGGTTTCTACGGCCACTCCGAGTTTCTAGACCAAAGCAAGAGAGCAGTGTGAATGAGCAAACCTCACTACCTATGGGCCTCAACAGCGCCTCCTACCTCGCACGAAGACTTGAAGAGCGTCCACCAGACGTTGCTGTCGTCCACCGCCGTCGTGAAATGCTTGCGCAGAGGCGGGTTCTGCGGCGTAAACTCCCACGAGAGTCCTTCGCCCGAGCACCATTCGTTCAGCATCGACTACAAGATTAAAACCATAGCGACCTCAGCTCTGAGATTCAAAGAGCGCTCTATCGTAATGATGTATGTCGTACCTCAAAGTCAGCCATATCCAGATGCGGCGAGATGCGAACATCGAAGCCTGCAATGGCCTCAGTCGGGATCACGTTCATGGCGTAAGTCTTGCCACCGTCGGACGACACGCCGCTTTTCAGCACTGTGATGTTGAGCGTGGTCACGTCTCCGAGCTTCTTCTTCTTCATGTCGCCGTGCTTGCAGCCAACATCGGCGCCCAAGAGAGCTTCTTGAGCGTCGCGATAAGCCAGAGCCTGTTCAACAACCAGATAAAACACTCGTTTCATTATGCTGTCCATAGCGATCACAATGTAAGGGTTGGCGTTGCTTACCTTGTTGCAGATCTTGATGATCTTGGACGTGGCCGTGTTCTGGATGAAGCGGCTTCCATGACCCGTCGGGCCTTCGGCCTTGACGTAGAACCACCAGGGCACACGTTCGCCGTAGAAGACCGTGAACTTATCCTCTGGGTTTGCAAGTCCTTCGTCAAACGCAAACGCGATCGGCTGGATCGCTTGGAACTGAGGACTAGCGATGAACTCCTTCATGCCGTGGACACCACCAGTCTCCTCATCCGGCACGAAGAGCAGGTAGATGTTGCGCTTCGGGATGAAGCCGCTTTGCTTGAGCTTGTTCACAGCTTCGACGTACTGGATGCACACGCTCTTCATGTCCTGCGCGCCTCGGCCGTAAATAAAGCCATCGTCCAGCACCTTGGCCTATTGACGGACTCAAGTATGAGCGCCCAGTGAGTCCAGCAACACACGCAATCACCAACGCACTCACATCGAAAGGGTCGTAGGTCCAATGCTCGGTCACGGCTGGCACGACGTCGTAGTGCGAGTTCAGGATGATACCCGGCAGCGACTGGTCTTCGCCTTCCCACTTGGCCTGTGGATGTGAAGAACTCGCATCAGAATGCTACTGCACAGATAATCCAAGTGCAGGCTCGCTTACCAGCACAATGGGCTTGTTGGCCACGGGCGAGATCACTTGGACCGTCAGACCAACTGCACACCAGTTGATTTCCCCATCAGAACCACACCGCATCTAGGCCTGCTGGTCCATCACTGCAATGTACAAACCTTCTTCGATGTACGCACGCAACCATTCCGCGCACTACAGTAGTGATGAATGCGAATCCATCCAAGAGTGAGCACTTCGTTCTCCAGCAATCAACGCAGTAAACACACACTCAGACGGCATGCAAGCGCACCTGGTTGTAGCTGCCATTGGGGCCCTCGCCGCTGACCGTGCGGATGCGCAGGAACTCCAGAAACCGCGGCACGGGCTCCTTGCGTGACGTCGCCATTTCTCCGCTTTGATCTGATTGTGGCGAAGAAGAGCCGCTCGTTGTACGGTACACGGTACCGGTATTGTCCGACGGACACAACCGGTATCCAGTGAGCCAAACCGGTATACCCACCCTGATTGAGCAACCTGTGATCCATCTAAACAGCATTCACTCCCAACACAAAATGATGGTCGTGATTGCTGTGTGATGGACATTCGGTGGGCTTCCTTCCCTCCTTCCAGCTGGATGAACACCCTTCGTCACCACGTGGAGCATGAGATCGCGAAGCGCAAGGCGTCGCGGTTCATCGCTGCCGCGTGGCCGCTGCACGAGCACGAGATCGGCGGTAATGGCCCCGCGGACGGCGTGCAAAGCCACGTCAAAGCTCTGATCGACACGCGGCGCGCGCTGTATCCGACCGCTTGCCACCACTGCTACGCGTACACTACGAGCGATGGCCGCGAGCATGCCTCTGACGATGGTGAGCCGCACAGCACAGCGGGAAAGCCGATCCTACAGGCGCTGCAGCACCGACAGCTTGTGGATGCTTGTGTCGTCGTGACTCGGATCTTTGGCGGCACGAAACTGGGCACAGGCGGGCTTGTGCGCGCCTACGCTGCAGCGGCACAAGAGGTGCTGGAGCAGGCCGAGATCGTCACAAAGGTGCCCACCAGCAGCGTGACGCTGCAAACGCCATTCGCGCTGATCGATGTCGTAAAACACGCCTGCACGCGCTTCAACGGCGATATCATTGCGCAGGACTATGAGCAGCCCGAGGCCGCGAGCTTCACGCTGCGCGTGCCCACGGCGCAGATGGCTGAGTTTAGTGCGTTCGTCGCCACGAAATCCGCTGGACGCATCCTTCCGGCAGCAGCTAAATAGAGAGATAGAAGAGGATATGTATACTGTAAGGAGGATAGTGGCGGAGTTTGTTTCAGTCTGTTAAACCAGGACGAGAAGAGCCTCTGGTCGGCTGTACCACATGAAAATACATAAACTTCAGGGTCGAGCCGACAGTCCAGAAGCTGTCAGGAGCAAGATTCCAGCACTTAATGCCAGCGACCGGCCTCCTGATACAGAAGAAAGACACGTGCTGCCGACCAACAAGATGGCCGCTTTCCATCACGCGCCTAAGGGCCATTAAAGCCAAGGACGTTCGTCCACCGCTTTTGCCAATCACCTCCCGGCCCATGTCCGATCCACGCGTTTTCCCTCGCGCGAGTGCCATCCTCCGTCCTTTACCATTGCTAGCCCTACCCTCCATGATTATACTCCTAGGGTTGCTGTGAAAGGGGGTTGCTGTTTCAGGGGGCCCCACCTCTGCTTTGCGCAAGTCGGATGCGCGTTGCTCGTTGGGAGGTCCTACTGTACTCGCTTGGCACACGCCCCAGTCAGTCGAGGCCTTATTTAGGGGGATCCAGTCACTAAGCATTCATCTACGCAATCGCAATGGCCACCACGTCGCCTTCGCTGGATGAGGACTGGGAGGAGTGGACGCCCGAGAAGGGCTCGTTCGTGAACCACATGATGGCCGGATCGGCGGCCGGCGTGGCCGAGCACGTCTCCATCTTCCCCATCGACACCATCAAAGTAAGTGAAGAGCTACGTAGCGGAGCTCTTGGCCGAGCTCACTGACCGATTGCGGCGCTTGCGTAGACCCACATGCAGTGCCAACGGTGCCCAGTGAACGGCACGCAGGTCAACCTGTCGGCTATTGAAACTGGCCGCAAGCTCATCACGGAGGAAGGCCCCCTGCGTCTCTTTCGAGGTAGGGACAGCCAGCTCCAGGCGCTCACTGCCGAGTCGCTCATGTGCGCGTGTGTGTTGCTGTAGGCGTGAGCACCATGCTAGGCGCTAGTTTACCCGCACACGCTGTGTACTTCTCGGTCTTTGAAGCGGCCAAGAAGTCCTTCGGCGCCGATTCCACAGAACACACACCGGTCGCTTCCGGTGAGTCGTGCTTCTCTGCTGTTCCGTGGCGCCTTGCTATGGGAAACTCATGGAAGCATGCACCACAGGCGCTGCGGGCGTGGTCGCCACGGTCTGCCACGACCTCATCATGACGCCCATGGACGTCATCAAGCAGCGACTACAGTTAGGATACTACAATGGCGTGAGCGACTGCTTTAAGACTGTACGTACCGCATTCTGTCTGGCTCCCAAGCGTGCTCCTTGCAAGCTCACTGACGCGCGGCCGTGATTCCTGCAGGTGCTCCGACAAGAAGGCGCACGAGCGCTCTACATCAGCTTCCCGACCACGTTCCTCATGAACCTGCCCTACAGGTACGCCCACTGCTGAAGCTTGTCCTGATGGCGCAATGCACTCACACTGAGCTTGGCAGCATGATCATGGTGTCGGCGAACGAGACGTTCAAGAAGATTCTGAACCCGAGCGGAGAGCTCAACGTGTCTGCGTATCTCATGTCCGGTGCCGCAGCCGGCGCTCTGGTGCGTTAGCGCTGCACTCGCTGCAATGGAGGATGCAAAGTGACTGACTGTGCTCTGCGATCAGGCTGGCGCGCTGACCAACCCGCTGGACGTGGCGAAAACGCGATTGCAAACGCAAATGATGGTGCTGGAAGAAGCGTCATCATCGGTAGGAACCCGTGTAGCTTCGAGTGCTGCGCCCGAGTTCCAGGTACTTACAGATGACCGTTCTGATCTGTTTGTGGCCATTGGATTTACAGTGTCGTTCTCGTCCGCGATGTGCGCAGCTGCAGGCCCGCGGTGTCGCACTCACGGTCCCGCCGTCCTGCACCATCTCCAACCCGGTTGAGCGAGTACGTTAGCTGCCTCTGCATCGCTGTGCGAACCGCTGTGACTCATGCGCTCTTGCGGTCGATAGGCTGTCGGAGGCGAGCCCAAGCTGCGCGTGCAGTACCGCGGTCTGTTGGACGCGCTGATCCAGATCCGCGCACAAGAAGGCATGGCCGGGTTCTTCCGCGGCGTGTACCCTCGTCTGCTGGTGCACGCGCCGTCCGTGGCCGTGTCGTGGACAACGTTTGAAGTATTAAAGAAGACGCTGGACCGAATGGATGGCGCCTGAGCATCACGGCTGCCGACATCCACGCAAACGAATACGCGGTGCCAGAAGAAGCAGCGCCCAGCAAATCGTGGCGGAACAGCGAAATGCCGACGGGAGAGACCCGCGGAGATGCGTACACGAAACACACACCTGACAAAACGAAACAAAAAGATATATACATATAGACGCCCGAGAGTGAGTGTGGGGAAAATGCTGTTGCGTTCTGGTGGTGACGATTGTTGTTCTGGTGGTCGATCTGATCTGAGATCTTGCTGCCACGTCAGTCAGTCTAACGTGATTGCGCGAACACAGGTCTCCGCAAGTCGGAAGCGTGTCTATGCGGCCTTATTCCGGCGGTGGGCTCGCTATTTTAGAATGGCGAGACGAAACGAGTCCCGCGCGACGCCAGGCAGACGCCTGAAGCTCAAGCTCTTCGTCTGACAGCATGTTCGCCAAGAAGGCGGTCGAAGTGCAGCCTGTGGCGCTCCCCACGGGCACGGAGCAAGCCCCCGAGGAAGCCGCTGGCGAGCTTAAGAGCGGCAAGGAGCAGGCCGAGTCCATCGAAACGGATGCCACCGCAGCAATGCTCACAGTCCGGACGTCGTATTCCAAGCAGGTGACATGCTCGACGCCGTTGCGATTCTTCAAGGGCATGATGCGCTCGCACTCGGAGAACGCCATGGCCACAGCGGTCTTCCCGTTCCCTCCCAATGTCATCGCGACGGAAGAAGAATCAACTCGAGAGCAGGACGAGGAGGAGGACGAAGAAGAGGACAATGAAGAGAACGAAGGTCTGGACGAACTAAACGAGATTGAGCAGATCGCGACAGAAGCAGTTGACGTCCCTCTCGTGACAGAAGCTCCAGCGGAATATCCAGAGAGCTACAACGTGAGAAGCGATAGTCTCCTCACGAATGTAGCGGACCCTGCGTCGTCAGCGCTCTGCGATACGTTCCTCAACGCCTCGCTTCAGCTGCTGCATCTGCAGAGCGACGCTCGCCAGCGCATTCGGCAGCTGTGGTTCACTGTCCAGCGACTGCGATGGGAGCACCAGCTCAGCGAGGCCGGTGTCGATCTGCTGCACATGGAGCTGCTGGCCGTGGTGAAAAGCCTCAACATTGAAAAACTGGACGGCACTCGCTACCTGAAGAGCGGGTATCTCATGCTGATGCAGAATGCGTCCCCATCCAACAAAACAGCCATGAAGGCGCTCTTCGGAGCCAAGCCCATGGGCCAGCGCATGTGGTGCACGCTGGCAGAGGACCAGGCTACGCTGGAGCTGACTCCAGTGCGAGAGGAGCCCTCAGTCAACAGCACGTATGCGTCAGACTCACAAGCGAAAGCACCGACAGCTCCAGCCTCTGCGACGTCCCATGAGGCTCCTCCTCCTATTGTTGTTGGTGCGACTGGGCCTGCTCCACCGAACACCGCATCTCCGGTGCTATCTCCAACTGGAATGCTCCAGTCGATTACCGGAGCAGCGTCGAACTTCAGTAAATTCAAGCTGCCAAGTTCAATCTCTTCGTTACTGGCAGACCCGTTCCAATCCGGCGAGAGCGAAGCGCCGACTGCTCGCACCATCAAACTGCACGGCGCTCAAGTGCGCCAATTGACACCGTCTACGGACGACGACAAGTTCCAATTCCAATTGCTGGTCCCAGTGCGACGTGAGGAACTGTTCGCAGCACGGGGTGAGGCCGTCACGACGGTGCACAATGTGCTCACTTTCGATGCCGCATCGGAGGAGGAGCGAAATGCGTGGGTCACAGCTCTGGAGCGAGTCTGCATGTTCCATCTCTATCTACTGGAGAAGACCATCAGCGACGTGACCAACCATGGTAAGTGAGCTGAGAAAGCCTGTTGATAGCCACTTTGTTGGATCATTACCCGTTCTATTGTAGTTCAATATCGCCACGCGCTGTCTTCCCACTTCCCGGTGTGCATCTCGCTGGCCTGGCTGCGCAATCGAATCGACCGCCACGACCAACGCCAAGGCCAGAGTCTGCACCAGCAGCAATTGCACCATCACCAGCAAGTGCAGCGCCGATCGAGCCGTAATCTGAGCATGATCCAGATCATCAAAGACCTGGAGCGCGATAAGATCCTTGTGGACCACAAGCTCATCAGCTGCGTGAGCAAAACCAACGCGCTGGAGCAGGACAATATCTCCGAAGTCGTCAAGTACATGGTGGGCAAAGTGATGGCGTTTGTGAAGCACGCCAACCATCGAACCAAAGCTGGGGCATCTCAGACAACCGAGACTTACAATCGTGACAATCCGTTGCCGCCATCATCACATCGCAAGTCTCTTTCTTCGACGTCGCCTGTCAACCGATTCAATAGGCACACTGAGGCCAAGGCGCTGGCCTTTGTCGAGCGCGTGCTGCGTGGAAGCTCTCGAACCCAGAGTGGTGGCGATATCTACGACGCCACCAGCTTCCTGTGTCAGCATCAGAATGTCTCGATCTGCCCAGTGTCCCACGACGCATATCCGGTGCAGCTCAATATCTTGGGCGATGGCGTAGAGAGCATGGAAGACTTTCAAGTCGAAGTCCAAGTTTGCATGCGCTTCAAAATTGTCGAGCTCAACACGTCGACGCCAATGACGAGTTCGGTATACGGCGACCGTGACGAG
Organism: Elongisporangium anandrum; assembly: GCA_023337935.1. Classification (NCBI taxonomy): domain Eukaryota; phylum Oomycota; class Peronosporomycetes; order Pythiales; family Pythiaceae; genus Elongisporangium; species Elongisporangium anandrum. The sequence continues at coordinate 44,484 of JAADXR010000088.1, read as the reverse complement.
CAAGGCGACTTTTCTTCAGCGCAACCTCGGGCCGATGGACCTGCAGAGTGGGCGTTCGTCGAAGGAACGCTCACCAGACTGTTCACCTTGGGCAAACTATCCGAGCCTGGCACAGTCACGGTGTCGTACCTTGATGATTCTGCCAGTTGCTAACAAACACGACCAAAAGACTGGGAAGAGATCGAGTAAATATGATTCCCTGTCACACAGAAAACCAAATATGCAAAGTTCATGTATTAAAGTAACTGCGGCAATAAACTCGTGCTTCCGTCCAAAAATTGCGGCTTGCTTTCATCTGCACCGGCTCCCATTCCACTAGTGAGGGAAATGGAGGCTCGACATAGCGGACATGATCGCTCACGATCAAACCATTCCATCACGCATTCTTCGCAGAACATGTGTGTGCACGAGAGCTTGACGGGTACGTTCATCGGCTCGTAGCAGATCGAGCAATCTGGAGAGCCTGCTTCAACGAGCTCGTCGTGCGTGACGTAGGTTCCGAAATCCAGACCTAACGTGATAAATGAGTGCACCATCCTGATTATCTTTCGCCCTTGTGTGCCCAGGATCAAACCCTGCGCAGCAACAGTTGGATGACATCAGTATTGGGTTGGCACCAGTGCGAAGAGGGAACAACGAAAGCGCACCTTGATGAAAATGTAAGAAAATGTGAAGAGATCAGCCATTAATTTGGAGGAGCAAAGCTACAGACATACAACAGAATGGCCGGCATCAGTAGATTCATTTCTCATCCAGTCAAACTTGAACTAAAAGCTTACCTGGTAATAGTTGCACCACGGGACTCCAGCTAACAGTGATCGCAGGAAAATCGACGACATCTCAATGATGCCGTACAGTTTTCGCTAAAAAATTTTACAGAACATGGAGGAATTAGCACCATAAACCTGTTCAAATACAACGACTTCGGCATTATTACCTTTCTTCTGTAAAACGACACCGACGAAGGCGCTCTCAAAGGTTCATTTGAATCAATTGACACTGCAATAGAACCCACGTCTGCCTCTTCGGTGGGACACGCCTGGTTGGTACTTGAAGTAGACGGCTGGCTTCGATTTGATCGTCTGAAGCAGCAAATGCTTTCTGCTTTGACAGAGGCGACCAATGCTTTCACAATGACGCTGCACAACCGAATGATAAAATCTGTTTAAGGATGGGAAAGACGTCTTTTGTCAGTATTCAGTGGAGCGTGGCATGCTCGCATTGGCTTGAGCACGTACCGTTCACGAGCACCGTCCACATGACTTCCCAGAAGAGTCCATTCTCGGAGGCATCCGCATTGATTTTGTTGAGAAAATGGCGATACGGATTCGCGTCGCCATCGATGAAGCAGAGCGCACTCATATCGACGACGCACATAAGGATAATGATCACGAGACGGAGGCCACTGGCGTTTTCCTTGAGCGCGATCTGCTTGCGAATGCGTTGATCGAGTCCCATGATCACGATTGTACCCACGAGAAACACCAGAATGCCCGACGTGTGCTGGTACGCAAAGTAAATCAGGAACAGCGCGAGGAACGGCAGCGAGTGGTGGCAGCGGCGCAGGATGTTCTGCAGCTCAGCCATGGCGGTCTGGTCTTCGCTCTCATCGTCAGTCGTGCTGCCAGCTCTACGCGGTGGAACTGGAGTCTGCGGCGGCGGTGCTTGCTGCTCAGCGTCGTTATTCCGAGTTCCTGGCGTCGCCTCCACGATTGGCGTACGCTCCTCTCCATCGTCGTGCTCATCAGCATCGACGACGATCTCCACCATCGAGGAAGTGCTCTCTCGGCGAGTGACCGAGCCGCCGCGAGAGGTCCGAGAGGCTGCAGACTCACCGCGTCGTCGACTTCGTGGCGGCAGCGGCAGCTCTTGCGAAAAAGGCTCTTCGTCACCTTCGATGTCAGCACCATCCGCCCACTGACCGGCCTGTGATGGCGGTCGCAGCAGCCGTGATGCATCTTCGGATGTGGAGCTCATGTTGCCGCGGAATGAGTTGGGGCGGCGGAACTCGTCCATCTGCGATTGGGCTCGGTCCTGCAGCCACTGGGAAAGATGCATCAGCCGCGTGCGTACCACATCGCCGCTCTGCATCACTGCGGGCAGCAAGGGATCGTTCGGCAGATCGTCAATCGATCCGTTTGTATCATCGACAGCGAGTTCGTCAGTCGCGAGTGCATCAGGGCCACTGCGTCCACTTCCAGAGGACGGCATCACACGTGCCGACGGCTGGGACCACTGTGCGTCCTCTGCTGTGGCCGCACGCGCCGCAGCGGCAGGCGCTTCGTCCGACGCCCCGTTCATCTCGGAGCCCTCGGGCTGCGATTGCCGCGTTGCGCGTGCTGATGAAATGAGGGTTACGCAGCGTAACCATGGGAAAACTCAACTGGCATCATCTACCCAATCACCCAATCGTATTTTTATCGCAAATCATACTTGATGATAAAACCAAACACCCAAACGTTAGATTGTGGTACAAAGTACCACTTTCAGCGGTACATGGCGGCTTCTCCCCGGATCTCGTCGTCATCCTTGAAGTAGCAACATGGCGCGCGCATCGCTGGGCGGCGGCATTAAGGGGCTGCTGCGCACGCTGTTCGAGGCCGGAGACGACGCCACGGAGCGCCAGACGCAGGAGGAAGAAGCCATGGACGAGCCGTCGTACCATCCGAACCGCTTCGACGGCGAGTACACGGCCTGGTTCGAGGCCAAGCCGCTCGGTATCGGGCTCGTGCCCAGCACGCAGCTCTACGGCGCGTGGGAAGTGAGCTCCGTGCCACGCAACCAGGAGCGCAGGACCTACGACGTCGATGTGCCGCATGCAGAGATCGCCACGGGAGACGTCGTGATCGCGCTGAACTTCCGGTGCAAGAAGGCGCAGCTCTCACGCGCGGCCTTTGCAGCCTACATCAGCAAGTGCGCATGTCCGATCGCTGTGACACTCCGCAAGCCTGACGTCTACGGCGCGTTCGACTCGCGGTCCATGTCGACAGCCATGTACCCGACGTCCATGGACTACCAGGGCCGCCATCTGCCCGAGAAGAAAGCTATCGCACGCGCTTCATCTCAGCAGTGGACCCGCACTCTGCAGCACGATCTGTCAGTGCGCGGCAGTCGCACTGGACGCAACGAAAGCGATCCTCCAGTGTCCAGTATGGGAAGAGAAGACGATGCGGCCTACCGACGTAAGCCAACAGTCCACTCAAGAGAGATGCTAGCGTCCATGAACGACCCACCGGACATGTCTTCCCAGGGCGAGTTCACGTACACAATACAGAAGAAGCCGATCCATCTAGTGCTGGCGCCGTCTACACGGCTGTATGGCTCAGTGGAGATCTACGACCCTCGGGTACACGCCCCGACAGTTCAGATCGGCGACGTGATCATGGCTGTGAATGGCGATACCTCCGTCGCGCGTTGGGCGACTGATGATCTCATTGATCATATCCAGGGATTGCAACCGCCTATCACACTGCGCCTGCGACGTCCGCTGGTGTATCGGAAATACCTCCAGCAGTACTTTCGTGGGAAGAAATCGCTCGCGTCGGAGTCCACTGCCCACGCCATGTTTCCCAACTCGGCCGAGTACAAGAATTCGCCTCCATTGGCTGGCGCTACACGCAAGCAGGCACCAAGCAATCTTCCGGTCAGTACGCCAGGATTAAAGCATCGCCAGAGTACGACCTCGGTTATTTCGCCACCGAAGACCGATAGGATCGCACGTGATGAAAGACGTGCATCTACGGAAGATGCACTGCGAGATTTACGCGCCTTTGCTTCTCGATTGAATGCGTCCGACCAATTTTCGTTCATTCCAACGAGCGTCGATCAGTCCAATAGCAGCCAAAACTCAACCATGGGCGACCACTCCAGCCTGCTCACGAAGAAGCACGTGCAATTCCTGTGGAAGCATCTTCCGACGTATTTATCGTGCAATGACCTGGAATTGGTCTACACGACCCGTCGCCATGGCTGGAACACCGTCAGCTTTTACGCGATGCTGGAAGATAAAGGGCCAACAATTTTGGTGCTTCAAGACCAGCGAGACAATCTGTTTGGTGCTTTTTGTTCGGCATCTTGGCGCAAGACAGGAAATATCTACGGCAATGGCCGATCGTTTGTGTTTACATTGCGCCCCGAGATGAAAGCATTTCCCTGGTCCGGACTGGAAAACTCATTCATGTACAGCCGTCGTGATGCAGTTTTCATCGGAGGTGGCAAGAAAGGAATTGCTCTGTGCCTGCAATTGGATGAGCGGCGTGGATTTACGCAACCCTGCGAAACGTTTGACTCGCCTGCGCTAACTGCGCGAGGTGACTTCGAATGCGAGGTGTGCGAGATTTGGTGCTTCTCCGGTTTGAAAATTTAACCAAAGCAAAAGAAAATGTTACAAGTATGTGTTTATTGGCTCGCTTTGCAGCATTGGTGGTGGTTTTAAAGTTGTGATTGATTTGAATTTGCTGGTTAATGTACGAACCCGCCTGTGCGAACGAGTGGTGTTTTTGGTCCCGGGTTTACGCCTGTATTTGGAGCGATGGTCATGCTTTCAATCTGAAAAACCGGAAATAGAAGTCAGCTGAGAGAGCAAATATGAAAACAATGGCAATGGGCACTTACTGCTGAAGAGTTCACAACCATGATGTTGGGCTTGCGTGTGGGCTCATTGTTAGCGTCTGGTCTTTTCGTGGATGGAGCTGTGCGCACTATCGGTGCAGTTGATCGATCTTCTGGATTTTTCGGGAGCCATTGTGGATCAATCTTGGAATGAACAGGCACACCACTTTCCAGCACTTGCCAAGCAGAGAGCGTAGCATGCGTTCGCGTGGGCATTTGCGGTTTTGCGTCACGACCCTCGAATGATTGGTTAGAAATGGGATCGTACCCGTGAACATACGCTTGAGTGTTCCGCTCATGCGCGTACCGGTTCAAGCATAAGGCTGTGTCTCGCTCATGTTGTTTCTCGCCAGTGTCACGCATCCGGAGCTGCTCAGCCGTTTGCTTGATTTTATTCAGAGAGCTTTGATCTTTCGCCTTCATCACCAACAGCTTCTGCTCATTGATCAGTTCCTGGTTGAGGATATTGTACAATCGGCCTTCGGAGAATTGCTCTCGGGGTGGAAGTTTCAACACTCGGTCTTTGCCATGGATGGCTTGTTCTTCCTGTCGCCCCTTGAGGAATGTCTCCTCTTTTCGCTCGTCGTAGTACGTGATGCGAACAGGGTCGAAGCTATGGGTCTTGACGAATTTAATCGCTGCGATTTGTTTGGCTTTGGCTTCTTCGGACTGAAAGCGATCTTCATGGCGGTCATGGTATCTGTGAAGACAGCAAGCTTTGACAGTTAGCATATGCGATTTGGCCGAGTTCATCAAATTTTACGCACTTGTTGGAGAGAATATTGAACTCTCGCATGGGACGTCTGGACGGAGATCTGCTTGGCGATGGGTTTGATCTACAAGTGCGATACATGATTACGTCAGTAAAGGTAAGATCTTTTACAAGATGCTTGGCCAAGGAGCTTACATCGCGCCCGTCTCATGGGAAAGGTTGCTGACAATATTGTAGTCTGCTGCGTTCTTGTAGCGTAATGGATGTGGTGTTGGCTGCTTATCGTCGGGATCTTTTGCGCCAGCGTACATTGGTACGTGATTGATCATGTTGAAGCGCTGAATTGTCCGTAGTTGCTTGGCCTACATAAAGAAGTCCACGATCAGCAGAGAATAAAATACTGAAAGCGAGTGTGGCAGCCGTACTCGACCCCGCTCGAGTCCGTTCGTGAGATTCTGCTGATCTTGTCCTTTTCGATCTAATTCTCGTTCGGCATCGCGAAATTTTCCAAGCACTAGATCGTATTCGCGCTCTTCTCGGGATTTCTCGTACCGTGTCACATGCTTCACTGGTGTCTGTAGCTCAGGTGACCAAGGCAGCGTAGCCTTGGCTCTCTGTTGAAACCAAGAAGAGAATCAATGCACAATTCAGCTTCCAAATCAACTCAAAATCATGCGTACATGGTACGCCTGGATATCATCAGCCCATGATTTCCCATATGTGACAGCTCCAGATTTTACTGAGGAGCTACTGTGGAGTGGTATTCGCTTGGCATTGGTCTGGTCTTGCAGCGAGGAAGGTGAAGGCAGATGAGCATTTGCCATTCATGCAATGGCTCAACGTTCCTTTACAGGCAGTCTTTACAGGGAAATCAGCAATATCGGTACGTTGGGAGCGGATGATTGATCCGAAATAGTCTGAAAAGGCTATGAATAGCTCGGAAGTTTTTTTCTGGAGTGGATCTGACGCTCTGGAGGATTCAAAATGGGTCTTTTGAGAATGAAATGAAGATGAAGAAAGTGGGTTTAAAGCTGTTCAAGATCGTGCAGTGCAGTTCCCATTGCAGAGCAAAACAAGCGAATGAAAATCCGAGATCAAGAAAAATATTATTGCATTTAAAAAAGCCGTTCGGCAGCATCAGCATGCGAGGCAATACATAAATCTCATGAGAATGAGCTTAATGATAAACAGTTTCGAGCAAGCAGGGGAGGCGTGAAGTGGTGCTTAGTAGTTGGCATCCCACGAGTGCAGGTGGGCGCGCACATCTTCAGCATCGCGAATGTTGACAAGGAATCGGCCCATGGAGTCCAGTTCGCTGTCTTCCATGTCGTCGATGAAGCTGGAGCAGCCGAGCGCGTTGCGCGGGTGGAATAGATATGACATGGGCGAGTTGTCGATGATGATGGTCTGTGAGATGTCGCGGTCAAGCAGCGACAGGTCCTTGACGTAGTTGCCTTCGTACTGGACGCAGTGCTCGCGGAACAAGCGGAATCGGATCACGTTCTCGGGGTCCAGGCGGTCAAGCAGCGGGTCGGCGTACTTGCTGAGGCTGGCTGTGTAGACCACGATCTCGTAATGCTTAGCCATGTCGACGAGGAACGCCTCGGCACCGGGACGCTTGCACACAAAGACCTGGTGCACCGTTCCGTCAATCTCGACGGGGATGATGTAATCCGGATTCTGGGTCGGCTTGAACGAGCTGTGCACCAACGTTTCGTCCAGATCCAGCACCAGGCACTTCTTGCCAACATCCTGAGGACCCGCCGGTGGGATCACGCTTCTGCGGAGCTCAACGACTCTGGAAGGCGCCGCGTTCTTCGTACCAGCCTTGACCGCCGCCTTCGTGGGCGAGGACTCAGTGGTGGGGCGTTGAGCCGCGATGTTGGCAGCAGTCTGCTGCTGGTCACTGATTCCCAGCGCCGACCAAATGTTGGTCAGCAGGTTGCGGAAGCTGCCCTGCTGGTTGCCCGAGTTGTCGGATTCGGCGCGTTGCAGGCGTCGAGGCGCAGCAGTCGCTGCACGTCCCGCGCCCGGTGCCGTCGTGCTTTGAACGATCGCCTGCTGCTTACCCGAAGCGTCCGTCTGGTGGATCAAACTGGCGAGCGGGTTCGGATTCGGATTGAGGTTGGCCAATTGCTGCTGCTTCTTGGTGATCGAGCTCTTCCCGCTGGGACTGTTGACCTCATCAGGCCCGTGCGTCGTGGTCTTGCGCGAGAACACGACAGTCTGGAACAGTCCATTGCCCTTGGCCGACTCGGTCTTGATGTTTGCGCTCGTGAGCGTCTTGGATCGGGGAGTTGTCTGCGCCATGGCGGGAATTAAAGGGAGGAGGTCCCTGGAAGGTCTCGAAGAGAACGGAAAGCACAACAAACACCGGCGTTGGCGGTGGAAGTGCTGCTGTTGGTGCTGGTGCTGCTTTGGGCTGCTGGTGCTGCTTGTGCGCTGGTGTTTAAATGTAGGAATACCAACCCTTCAGTCTTGCGTCTTGGATCACATTGGGCGGCATGTTCTGATCCCGGAAGCACAGTCCGTATTTATAGACTGGATATTCAGAATCCAGGACGACGCGGAGCACAGAACCGAGGTCAAGGTCTAGGGACATGCACCGCAGTCTTAATTTACATTGGCCAGGCAGCTCTGTCTCCCGCTCTCCGTATACCGGTACTACGTTGAAGTCTTATGCAACTAGGGACGAGAAATGGCTACATACATATCATTTTCAGCCAATCAATTCTCATCGAGGTCATTTTTACCGAGCGCTAGATTTACCGTCCTAAATTGTTCATTGAGAGCTTTGACAGAAGCATTTTAAGCACGGCTTGACGTGGCACAGCAGTTTTGCGTGTCTCTGAAGCCTTGAAACGATACAATCGCTTTCGTTGGCTGGCTGTTTCGTCGCCACGACCACGACAAAGAGTTCCTCCGCTTTGTGGAAAAAGGCGTCGCTTCGCAAGAATCGCAGCTAAAGCATGGCTGGCAACGGCTACGAGGTCGACTTCGACGCTCTCGGGCTCTCAGCGGAGCGCTTTGAAGCTTTCAAGTCCGTCTTCCGCTCGCTGGACAAGGCCAACACAGGTGCCATCACGAGCAAGCAGTTCGACGCGCTCTGCTTCAATCTGGGCGAGCGCTTTGACGAAGAAGAGCTCGCAGTGGCGATTACGAGTCTCACGAATGAGCAAACAGGGCTCATCCACTTTGCCACGTTCCTGCCCTGGTGGATAAGCGAGTAGATATCTTCGTTAACAAGTTCTAGCAGCTCCATTGCAGTTATTTATTATCCCATTCCCTTTGTCAGTGGATGATCGTCACGGTCTTGGCCTGCACTTGGATCTGCGCGACTGCCGAACGCACTCGAAGTGCGCGAGAGATCAGCTCCCGACGTTTGGCTCGCGAGTGGAGGATCACGTGCCGCTCGTGCAGCCGTCGGATCTTGTCGGGAATGTACACCATCTCGCCGTTCCCACTGAGATCGACTTCCTGCAGCGCTGAGAGGCTGTTGAATGAGCGAGGGATGGAGCTCAGCTGGTTGTTGGCCAGCAACAGCGTCTTCAGACGTAGTAGGTGGTTGCCGAGGTCCTCATCCAGGATCTGAAGCGTGTTTCCACGCAAATCTAGCTCCTCCAGCGCTATCAATTGGCTCATGGTGGTGGGCAGCTCGACTATCTGGTTGCCTTCAAGCTGTAGCTTCTGGAGGTGCCGCAACGTGCCAATCTCGTTTGGGAGCTCTGTGAGCGCATTCTGCGAGGCGTTGAGCACCGTCAAGTGCGGGAAGTACCTGGCCAGAGCGCTGGGAAGGCCACAGAGCGCATTCTTGCGAAGATTGAGCTTGCGGAGTGACGGGAAGAGCGTCAGAGCCTCGATTGGGAACTCGGTCAGCGAGAGGTCGGAGAGATCCAGACTCGTGCCGGCTGTCTGGGACTGACAGGTCGATAAGCGGGCGTTCAGAGCGGTCCCTGTGGCCTCGCTGGCCGTTGCTTCAGCTTCAGCCATCAAATCGCTCCCTCGCAAGACGCCGTTATCATGAAGGGACAACTCGCTATTTATACCACTGATCGCGCCAGTCCATTATCACGTTAAATCAACGGTTCTACTTCAACTTTACCGTATTTCAGTACATTTGGGTATATTGAGTTTGAAAGTGAATAAAAAGTACTGGTTTTGCGCACTGGGGAAACTCTGGCTGCATTATCACTGTCCAAGCTTCAGAAATGAGAGTAATGCAGTTGGATCCGCTCATTCCTCAATCCACGCTGCTCCTGCTACACCAAGCATCAACTTTCTCTGCCCAGCCATGAACGTGGAACTGAAGGATCTCGCGCCACTGCTGCTCAAGAAAGAGCGGACCAGTGGGGACATTGACGCGCCCATGCTGGCTGACCTTCTCCATGGCGGCAAAGCAGCCAACGACAAGCGCAAGCAGCTTGTGCAGATGATCGCGGAGCATCCGGTGCTCTCGGACCGGGACATGATATTCCGCAACCACAAGGAGCGGTACAACCACGGCATCAAGAAGGTGCACAGCTGGGTGCAGCTGATCCAGCAGCGCAAGATCACGGACATGTGGGACCAGCACACGCTGTACACAGCCATCGGCGAGCCTTTGGGCACGGACGTGCACCGCACGATGTTCATCCCAACGCTGGAGATCCAGGCGGACGAGGCGCAGCAGAAGAAGTGGCTGCCGCTGGCTCGGGAGTTCAAGATCATTGGCGCCTACGCGCAGACGGAGCTGGGCCATGGATCCAATATCCAGGGCATCGAGACCGTCGCGACGTACGACAAGCAGACCCAGGAATTCATCTTGGATTCTCCCACACTCACGAGTCGCAAGTGGCTCCCTGGCGGACTGGGAAAGACGGCCAACCACGCCATTGTGCATGCGCGGCTGCATTTAGACGGCCGAGACGTGGGCGTGCAGGCCTTGTTGGTGCAGATCCGCTCTTTGCAGGACCACATGCCGCTGCCTGGCGTGGAATTGGGCGACATCGGTCCAAAGATCGGCTTCCAGGCAGTCGACAACGGCTATTGCGCGCTGCACAACGTGCGGATCCCACGCGAGAACATGATGATGCGCTATGCCAAAGTGCTCCCCGATGGCACGTTCGTCAAGCCCAAGAGCGACAAGCTCGTGTACCTCACCATGGTCTTCATCCGCGCCCATCTGATCTCCAGTATGAGCGAGTACATGGGCAAGGCCGTGACCATCGCCACGCGGTTCAGTGCTGCGCGCGTGCAGGGCCGAACGCCTTCAGGCAAGGGCGAGTTCCAGGTGCTGGATTACCAGAACCAGCAGTACGGACTCTTCCCTCTCATCGCCATCTCCTACGCGGGAAACTTCGCAGGCAAAGCTGTGATCCAGATGCACGATGCAGCGCTGGACGTGATCACCAACGGCGGAGAGTCCTTCGGTGCTGCACTCGCTGAGCTGCACGCCGTGGCTTCAGGACTGAAGGCCTGGCTGGCGGAGAACGTGAGCAATGGGATCGAGAACTGTCGACGCATGTGCGGTGGCCATGGCTTCACGCAGTCCAGCAATCTGAGCAACCTGTTCGCTGAGATCGTGGGCTCCAGCACGTATGAAGGCACGTTCGATGTGCTCGTGCAGCAGCATGCGCGCTACCTGCTGAAGGCGCTCTCGGTGATCAGCAGTCTCAGCGATGGAGGCGTGCCCAGCGAGATGCAAAGCAGCTCTGTGGGCTTCCTGGTCCGTGCCAAGACGCATGCGAATCCCTCTCTGCGTTGCAACGCCAAGAAGCCAGAAGACCTGGTGGAGTTCAACCTGCTCATCGAGGCTTTCGAAGTGCGAGCTTCGCGTATTCTCCTTCATCTGGCCAAAGAGATGCAGAGCACCAACAATGATGAGAACGCGTGCATGATTCTCATGTCGCGAGCCTCCGTGGCCCATTCGGAGCTGCTGCTGCTCAGATTCTTCATGCAGGGCGTGGCCAAGATCTCAATCGGAACGAGCAAGACGGCTGTGGAGAATCTGTGTGCGCTCTTTGGCCTTTGGCTCATGGTAAAAAGCATCGGCGACTTCCGTGAGCAGGACTATTTGTCCTCTGCACAGGCAGATATGGTGCGCCAGCAGCTCACGCGACTGCTGAGCGTTGTTCGCAAGAACGCTGTGCTGCTCACAGATGCCTGGGACTTCAGCGACTTTGAACTCAACTCGACCATCGGCGCCTACAATGGAGACATCTACCGTCGACTGGTCAAGCGAGCTGCCGATGAGCCTTTGAACGCCACGCCAGTCGCTGAGAGCTATGAGCTCTACCTCAAGCCTCTCATTCATGCTGGACTTTAGCATTTCTAATCTTCCTCTCCCTATCATCTCTCCATTTTGATCGATCATCAATGTTGTTTGTTTTCACGAATAATGAGCTTCGTCCCATGATATAGCGACTTCAAGCAACATACTCTCCTCGACCGAAGCAATATCTCGTAGGCTTCAGGGCTATCAATTTTATACTTTCTCCTGGCTGATTCCAATTTAGTATAGCTTTCGTTCTGTCTCTCGACGATCTCCATCCATCCAGTAGATCTCTTCACCTGCCTTCACGACATTTTCCGTCATTGCCAGCGCTTCCTTGCAGTTCTTCATAGTGAAAAGAGAATAGTTGCTGACACAAAGTGAGGTGACCAACCTGCAACTTGTTCTATGAAATCACTGACTACTGTTGGCCAATTGCTTACGGAATCGGATGAGCGTGAAGCTCGCGAACGTATCCGTGTCCGTCTGCTGGTATCCGTGCGCTCTGTATAACTGTTGCGCTGCTTCCATCGTGCCAATGGTCTCCAACGCGATTGCTTCGTAGCCGTTTGCACGTGAAAAGGCCTCGACCTGTGACACCAGAGCCGATGCGATCCCCATTCGTCTATAGTCGCGATGCACACTCAAGCGGCAGAGCTCAGCCGTCTGGTCAGCAGCAGGCTTGACTGCGATGCAGCCCACGACCTTCTCATCCACCACGGCGACCCAGAAGCCACTGCGAGCTTGTCCAGCCTTGGCTGGCCGCATGAAGCTTTGATCGATCTCGGCCATATCTCCCGAGCGCAGTCGGTTGGCGACAAACTTCTTCACGGCCTTGTTCGCGTACTCGAGATGCGTGTCTGCGAAGAGCTGCTGGGCTGCAGCCTTGTCCCGCGGCTGGAACGTGCGGATCAAGCCAACGGAGCTCTTGGTGCTGATTCGCGTGGTTTCCATAGCACGAGCGACTTGGTCGCCACGACAGAATGACGAGACCCAACGCGGCTGCGTGGCGGACGAAGAGACCAGGAAGAATGCGTAGTGGGCATTGCAGATCATCCAGTCGGCGAATTCGTCAAAGACTTCGAGTGAGCTCAGTCGCTGCTTCTCCTCTGAGTCTGTGCAGCCAGCGAAGACGGCGTTCATGTCCAGAATGCGGCAGGAATTCCACTGCGCTCGCAAGAGCAGCCGCTGGAAGTGGTCGCTCGCGCTCTGGAACTCCACCAGCGAGCGCAACTCACAGCCCTTGACGCTGAAGTAGTTCTGCAGCGTCTGGCCGAATGGATCGTTGAGTGCGATGGGGTCGTAGATGGCTGCGACTGCATCACTGAACGACGTGGCTAGCCACTGCAGCAGGTTGGTGCCTTTCGTAGGATCGAGATACGACTGCATCAAGGCGTCAGGCTTGCATGCCACTCAAGCAGAGCAGAAGAACAGAGAGCTTACCACGACGCATTCCGCGATGATGAGCGTTGGCAGCGTCTTGTCCAGGCCAACAGCGTCCAATGCGCTCTCCAGACGCGCTCTGTCGCCCAGATCACACGCGACGAGTGAGTAGGATGCCTGTAAGGATGGAACCTCCCACTGCACAGCCAAGTCCGGATTGCTGCTGCTCTTCACTGCATCGTGGTTCTCCTGTGTCAGAAGCAACGCGCGAATGGAAGGCTCTGTGATGATGGCTTTCTTGGCAGTCACGATCTCCGTGCAGTCCACTTCCGTGAAGGACAGATTGGCGCGCGACTGCTGCAGAAGGCGGAAGAAGAGCGTGTCGAAGCCAGCACCCAGCGACAGGATCTGCACGCGCGATGAAGGATCTGAACGTAGAGACAGCAGCGCATGAGGGTCATGGTCATTGTCTACATGCAGCAGCAATCCAGTCTGTCAGTCCACTTACGCTCTGCTAGAAAGGCTTGCACGCATTGGGAGATGGCGACATGGCGCAGATAATACCCGCGATGGATCTATTATTCACACAAGCGCCACGTATTAGTCCATAGAGCGAGTGCGTGAGCCCAGAAGAGTCACCACCAGAGGAATGCGACGCGTGGGCTTGGGCACGAAATGGCGCAGGAAGTCGTCTTCAAAGTACTTTTGCGTCACGGCCGAGCTGCCAAATCAAACGCAAACCGCAATGGCGTCAGCTCAAGATTAGCGACCACAGATACACAGAGAGCAGAGCCGGCCTCACAGCTTGCACTTGACGGCATCGAAGGCCGTCTCGGTCACGTTGTGGTCGCTCGTGGCCTGATGATCGCGCATGTTGATCAATGGCCAGCGCTTCGAAACCTGTCCAAACTGATCGCTTTATTGTCTTTCAGCCAATCAGATCGCTCCAAGGCGCACCCATTCGTCCACCTCTCTTCAAGAGCCGCCATGCTGACCAGATCCCTCCACCCGCCGCCTCTCCATCTCTCGTGGAACACAATCGAACCAGCCACACGCAGCACAAGCCCAAGGAACCAGCAGGCATGGCTTCCATCCCCGGAGGCAGCACGCCGCAGGAGATCGCAGAAGACGTGCAGGCGCTGCGCAAGAGCTTCGCGAGCGGCGTGACCCGAAACCTCGCGAACCGGCGCCAGCAGCTACGCCAGCTCATGCGGATGCTGGACGAAGGATACGACGAGTTCAAGGAAGCGCTGTGGACGGATCTGCGCAAGAACCCGATCGAGACGCTAGTGTCGGAGATCACGATGGTGAAGCTCGAGATCCAGCAGCATATCGACTTCTTGGAGGACTGGGCAAAGCCCGAGAGAGTGACGACCAACCTCACGAACATGCCGGGGACCTCGTACATCTACAGAGAACCGCTGGGTGTTGTGTGTGTGATCGGCACGTGGAACTACCCGCTCCAGCTCTCGCTGACACCTCTCGTGGGCGCAATTTCAGCCGGCAACACCGCGATTCTGCGCCTTCCAGGCGATGACACTTGCGTTCATACGAACGCTGCGATGGTCAAGCTGCTGGACAAGTACATGGATAAGCAGTTCATGCGCGTGGTGCATGGCGGCGTGGAGGCCTCCAAGGCCATGCTGGCGCAGAAGTTTGATCTGATCTTCTGCACCGGCGGCACGTTCATTGGCAAGATCGTGGCGGAGGCTGCAGCCAAGACGCTCACGCCCGTGATCTTTGAACTCGGAGGCAAGACGCCCGTGATCGTCGATGACTCCGCCAATCTGTCTGTCGTGGTGAAGCGCATGGTGTGGGGAGCCTTCATGAACGCTGGACAAACGTGCGTGCGACCGGACTACGCTCTGGTGAGCGCCAAGATCGGCGACCGGTTTGTCCAGGAACTGGAGAAAACGCTGGTCGCGTTCTTTGGCTCAGACCCGCAGCAAAGCGATTCATTCGGCCGGATTATCAATAGTCGAGCGTTTGAGCGCGTATCGTCGCTTCTCGCCAAAGACACTAAGAGCGTCACGTTTGGCGGTGGCATGGACGAGAAGGATCGCTACGTCGCGCCGACGCTGCTCAACTTCAAGACCGGCTTCGCAGCGTTCGAGAGCAGCGCTGTGATGTCTGAAGAGATCTTTGGCCCTGTGCTCCCCATCTACTACTACGAGTCACTGGATGGCGCCATCGCGTTTGTCAACAAGGGCACCAAGCCACTGGCACTCTACGTCTTCAGCGCCGATGACCGCGTGACCGAGCACGTGCTGCAAGAGACCTCGTCCGGTGGCGCCTGCGTGAACGACTGCATCGTGCATCTGGGAAATCCGAACCTCCCGTTTGGTGGTGTCGGAGGCTCAGGCTTTGGATCATACCATGGCAAGTACAGCTTCGAGGCCTTCAGCCACCGCAAGAGCGTGCTCAAGAAGTCCACGGCCTTGGACGTGAAGAAGCGCTACCAGCCGTACGACAGGAGCAACGAGAACGTCATGCGCAAGATTCTCAACCCAATCACACGGCGGATGCAGAAGACTATCAAGTACTCAGCTATCTCTGTGGCCATTGGGCTTGTGGCTATGGCCATCAACTTTCTGTGGTTGTAGTTTGTTGCCGTTGTCAGATTTACAGTTTGAAGCGGTGTAAACGTTAGGCGGTAAATACCGGTATAGTACCGATATCAAATTCATCAAGATGCTTGCTTGTGATTGGACAAAATACCTATGCGCATCATTCAGAGCGATTACTGTGACCCATTATCATTCAGCTCCAGCTCCGGAGAGTGACCAGAAGAGATGACGACGAATGAGCGCAAGGGGCCGGTGCCGCGCTTTCTGGAGTACCTGAGCATCCGCACAGTGAGCAGCGAAGGCCCCAGCGGCAGCTACCAGCAGGTATGCATCGTGGCTTTAGGACTATGGGATATGCAGGAGATCTGACATTGGGACATTGCGATTCGCAGTGCGCCGAGTGGCTGCGTGAATACCTCGAAGAAGGTGCGAAAGAGAACGATGCAAAGGCTGTCGTTCTATAGTGAGCTCATGTGGGATATGTGTCTGTGTCGTAGTCGGTCTCTCGGTCCAGGTCTTCTCTCCTATTGCGAACAAGCCGATCGTGCTGGTAAGAGACTGTCTTTTTGACTCAAGTGCCTCAAGAGTTCTGATCAGAGTTTGATCCTGTCCAGGCCACGTGGACTGGAGAAGACGCGTCTCTGCCTGGCATCCTCCTGAACTCGCATTACGACGTCGTGCCTGTGCTGCGTGAGCATTGGGCACATGATCCCTTTGACGTGAGTGCTAATATTTTGATCTGAGTACGATCCTAAGTCAGCCAGACTGATAGCCAAGGCTTCACTGTATTGTTTGCATTAGGCTAAAGTGTTGGACGATGGCTTTATCTATGGCCGTGGTGCTCAGGACATGAAGAGCGTGGGCATTCAGTACATTGAGGCTGTGCACAAGCTCAAGCAGAGCGGCTTCACGCCCAAACGCAACATCTACCTCTCGTTCGTGCCGGACGAAGAGCCTGGTGGTCTCGATGGCATGCAGAAGTTCATCCTGACGGAGCAGTTCCGCTCGATTCAGCCCATCGCGTTTGCGTTTGATGAAGGACTGGCGAACCCAGAAGACGCCTTCACGGTCTTCTACGGTGAGCGCGCTCAGTGGTGGCTGTACGTGACGGCCAATGGGCCCACAGGCCATGGCAGTCGCTTCATCAAGGACACGGCCACAATCAAGCTCGTCGATATCTGCAACAAGGTATAGATAGATCTCTCTCTCTTTCATCATGGAGCTTCTGTAGTGACCAATTGCACTTGTTGCAGGCGCTTGCGTATCGCGATCAGCAGGAAGCGCTCTTGGGCGCCGATGCCGGCTGCAAGCATGGCGACATGAAGAAGAAGAAGCTCGGCGATGTCACGACTGTGAACATCACGGTGCTCAAGGGCGGTGTCTCGAGCGACGGAGGCGAGACGTACGCCATGAACGTGATCCCGACCGAAGCGATCGCGGGCTTTGACGTGCGCATTTCCCCTCATCATGACATGGCCGAGTTTGAGGTACACTACGTTTGCCTCAACAATGGTGGTTAAACAAGCAGGAATTGATCACCAATATGCATGTTGCAGGCGATGCTGAACGAGTGGTGCGCTGTGGAAGGCGTCTCATGGTCCTTCACTGCGCAGAACCCGCCCATCCGGAAGCACTACATGACTTCCATCGACGACAACAACGTCTGGTGGAAGCTGTTCCAGGCATCTTGCAAGGTAAGTACCCTGCTAGCTCCTTTACTACACGCCTAAGCTAACTTATGTAACCTGGTTGTAGAGAATTGGCACTCCGATTGAGGCCGAGGTGTTCCCTGCAGCCACGGACAGTCGATTCCTGCGTCAGGCTGGCATCCCAGCGCTGGGCTTTTCGCCCATGAACAAGACCGAGATCCTGCTGCACGAGCACAACGAGAAGCTGCACAAGGACACGTTCCTGAACGGCATCGACGTGTACGTGGAAATTTTCAAAGACATGTTCGCCCACGTCTAGATCACGACCAGGCAACGCAGGCAGCCTTGGGGTGAGTAGCGGCTTGTGAAGAAGAGCCAAGCGAGCGAGAGAAAGGAAAACCCAAAGCAAAAAAGCAGGTATGCCCACTCCCAGAGCGCCTGATTTATCCTTGGACGACACACGCTTGCCCCCAGTTTACCCACAGCTACATCCCACTCCGCTTCTCTCCACTGGCCTCAAGCCCATGGATAGCGCTCATTCTTAGATCGATAAAACTCAGGGTTGCAGTAACATGGCTACATCTTTCTCTTCTGTTGGAGTCCGCTTTTGGCTCCATAGTCAAACAAAGATCGCCTGCCCAGTCGCAACTGCACTGCGTGGGATGCTGCATTCTGCTAAATCGGGATCAATTCACTGCATTGATGATCCAAGGCGACCCTTGTGGACGGAAAATGTCAGTTAGCCACGGAAGACGCACGGAAGCTTCGGGGGTATTTCTGAACCTATCGCCAGTGCAATTGCGTCATTTCTCCATGGAAAAACCCGTCGCGACGTCGCGCGAGATAAATTAAGCGCGAGTCCTTCACGCACGGGGCAACCGCGGGATCCCGTGCTCTCTTGGCTGGCGCCCATACGAAAAAAACGGATGACCAAGACCCGGGCTTCCATTCCATGACGGCAGCGATCGACGGAAACGGTCTCAGTGCACGCAGAGAGGCATCCGAGCATATGGATTCACGGCCCTGTCGGTATGCGCCTCGATTCGCATGGCTACTTGCGCCATTGCTGCTGGTGTATCTGTTAGTCGGGTACCCGCAAGCCCAGCCTCTGGTGCAGCAGACAGAACAGACGCGACGTCTGCTCGATCGGCAAATTCCAAATCCAGCGCTGCGCCATCAAGGGATCCATGAAGATGCGCTCACTCGACGATTGAACATATTTGGCTCCGATGGCCGTACGCTCGTGAAGAACTCGTCGGTGTTCCCGTACAATGCGATCGGTCTGCTGCGATGGAGTGACAATGTGAGTTGCACGGCCTCGCTGGTTGACGACAGCTACATCCTAACGGCAGCTGAATGCGTGCTGGATACGCTGGGCAATGAATTGGCGTCCACTCTGGCAAAGCCGGAGTTTCTGCCTGGATACGGGAACGATCCAAGTGTGAGTAGCACCAGCGACACCGCCACTAGCGGTGCCGGTGCCGTAGCCAAGGCGTATGTAGTGCGCGTGCACAAACAGTCTGATTACTGGAAGAAATGGACGCAGAACACGTACGTGCTCCTGGAACTGGACCAGGCGCTCGGTGCGACGCGTGGTGTGCTGATGCTTCCGTCGCTCTCGGACTTGGACGCATCGATCACGTCGGCTCCGGTGCAGTTTGTCGGCTACGACGACAAGGCCGACGGTCTCTCGACGGCGAAAATGGAGCTCGAACAATGCACCTGCTACTTCCCATCTACCTTCAATGGTCAAAAGTACATGCTGCACCACGACTGCGATACCTCGAGCAAAGGATCGCCTGGAGCCCCGCTGCTAGTGCGCTACGCCAACCTCAAGACGTACATCCTAGGCCTCCATACGAACGCTATTGGCAGCGACCATGCTGGTAAACGCGACGGATCCACGATCACGTACAGCTCATATAGCAACGACGTGGCCAACCGAGCAGTGCTGACGCCCTACATCCACCAGCAACTGCAATACCTCAAGCAGCAGGACGCCGTAACCTCGACGGCCTCTGGGAGTGCGACTACAACGTCCAGTGTGACCGACAGGAGTAGTAGTAGTACGGCGCCATCATCCTCTTCCTCGCCAGCCTCCACACAAACGGATGCTTCGTCCACGGCCTCTGGATCGAGCACCACGGCAGCTCCAGACACTCAGCAAGACTCAAGCAGCAGCGCAAACTCCCAGGAGACCAGCACGACCGCCGGCCACGAGCGCATGCCTCCCGTGGCAGCCTACATCTGCATCGTCTTCATCTGCTTCGCCTGGGCCTGCATCATATTTATTGCGATCCGGCACATTCGCCATCGGTCTGACACGGAGTTGCGCTCCGAGCACTGATAATAGAGAACGCATGCTAGAGAGAGACTCTGGATTAAATAAGAGACACAAACCTGCTTGCTATGCTGCTGTTGCTAGAGCACGTCTGGCGTGAGGACTGGGATGTAGCACGTGAACGAGCCAAAGGTGTCGACCAGGATCGAGTGCAGCACCAAGGCGCGGTTCTCCGTAATGCCTGCAAATCAAACCATAACCACTCTTAGCGCCATGATAGACAGCGATGGAGCCAAGCAGTACGCACAGCATAGAACCGTGTGCGTCGAGTTGCCGTCCACGAGGATCGCCTTGCCCAGCACTTTGGACTCGACCGTGACGCTGGCACTGGACGCCGCGGGCTCTTCGTCGTCCGCGTCGTCATCGCCGATCAGGTCCTCGCGGTAGCGCAAGTGCGCGAACAGTGTCTGCAATGTGAGCGAGTTGGACTCGATGCGCAGCGCCAGCGTGCCTTGCGCACTCGCTTCGATCGTGATGGTCTTGTGGATGGACTTGAGTCGGTCCACGATGCTGCGCAGCGCCCGGAGCGGCGGCATCTCGATCGCGATCTGCGGCGCGGGCACGTTGGGCTCACAGTAGTGCTCCACGGTGCTCATGGCCAACACCTGGATCGGAATGCTCTGCACAATGTCGATGTCCACAGCCTACAGCATTCAATGATTAGCAATGCCACATGACCACGATGCAGAGCCAATGCGCAATACCCGCGTGCGCAGACAGAGGAAGGACCGTTCGTTGCGCTTGAGCAGCCGCAGCATGACGGCGCTGCCGTCCTTGCCCGAGAGCAGCGCCTGGCGGAGGTGGCGGACGTCGCACAGGAAGCCAATGTGGTTACCAGCGCGACTCTGCACGGTCACGTCGTGGAACAACCGGTTGGTCTGCAGCCGCGCGAAGCTCTGCAGCTCGTCGCCCGTGGACTTGAGCGCCACGCAGACGGTCTCGGGCGTGATGGTGAAGACGCAGTTGCTCTGCGCACTCACGCGCGTGAAGGCCTGCGAGACGTCCAGCAGCACCTCCAGCGCGTTCTTGGCCAAGGTGCCGCGGAAGCGCATGCTCGACGTGGGGTACGCTGACAGGTTACGCTTTTCAATGGGGGTTATTTATGGGAGATTGTTTATGGAACTAAATGGGTTATTCATGGGAGTTAATGCAATGCATTGTGCCAACTGGATCGGATTACTAAAGAATATTGGAACGCCATGAGTGCCTGAAAGCCTCAGTGGAGACCACATGAGGCTGCGTGGGTTTGGTGGAAGTACTGGAAGGAGAGAAGCGAGAGCACGTAAACGTGCGGATCATGAAAAGCAAAATGCAGATATGCAGAAGCTCAAGCTGTACGCTGCCAAGCATGGGGACAGCATGGCAGCGACGTGAGGCTTGGATGCATCCGATCAATAGTATCCACGCAAAAATTGCACGTCATTGGTTCATGGTTCCTACAGAATTGGATCCACAATGGAATCCAGGAAACCAGGATATGATAACGCTCTGCGTGCGCAATGAATGGGACGCCAACATGCAACAATGCAAATACACACCCGCAATGCAGGCCATCCACCCATGCAGACTGTACTAGACGCCTTTGTAAGCCAAGAAAAAACTTCTCCTTGGCCACCTGCTTCGCCTACGCCACGATCGCACTGCGCATAACAGCGCTGGAGCGATTACCTCCCTCTTCTCGCTTCCCCACGCGCGTCTGGAGACCGGATCCAATGCAGCGGCACCTGCTGAGTCGCCTACTCTGCCCCGACCGACCTGCCGTGGTGCTTGTTCATCAAGTTTCCGAAGGATCGCGTCAACTACGCGTCCAACACAACTAGGCAAAGCGCCACAGCAAGCCAACCGACGAAGCAGAAGCCGACAACCCAAGCAGGCATCGCCACACGAGAGCCCAGCCCACGTCAGCACGATAGAGAAGCGAGCGTCAACGAGAGGAACGTTCTCCGAGCGCAAGCGCAAGGCGCGATCCGTGACGGGTCGTTGCTGTGCGTTCTCCCTTACAATGAGGAGGTAGTGCCTTGAATCTCCCCATCAAGATTCTGGAGAACGCGAATTCGAAATGCACAGAGCTTCCCTTACCCGGCGGCTCGCCAAAACCGCGGGCGATCGCTTCTCGGTCTTCCTTCTCGTCCAGCAGCTTCCTCCCAGCGCCAGGCTTGGGCGGCTTGCCGGATTGTCGTCACTTCCAGTTGTGGGCAGGAGCTGCTCGTTTCGGCGATTTCGGAATTGTTTCAGCCAATCAAAACTACAAATGGGTTTGTGTTTCTAGCCAATAGAAAGCGGACAGAAGAAATGGTGCTATTTGATTGGTTATAATGGAATGGAAACCCAAAAGATCGCAACTGGGCACTTCCATGATGGAGCCAGAACTGCCAACCGAAGCAGCAAGCAGCTGAGCAGATTGGGGCCAGATCTGCTCGGATATTACCAAAGAGAATGATTGGGCCCAGTGTGCGCTGGATTGTGCGGTACCACACATGGGCGACTTCGTATTGGAGCACGCTGCTCTGCCAGGACGAGAATTCGCACATCTGCCATTGAGTTTGAGAGTGAAAATGTTCGTGCGCTGGTGATGAAGAAGCACCAGCAGAGCAGAGCCCTAGAGCCATTCGTTCGTTTCGCGCTTGCTTATTAGCAGCGCAACACGATGAAAGGACCCAAAGCTCTGCTGGCGCTTTAATACCAGCCGAGCTTGATGCTTCAACACGGTGAACTCGGTATATTAAATGAGCTGATTCAAATGACTCAACTGTCAGGAATATGGCAAATCTATCGCTTTGCACTACTTCAGCATACTATTTTGCCTCATTCAAGCTGTTGTATGATAATAACAGAGATTAAGAATTGAGTGCAAGAAACGAAGTCCATTGGTGTTCTCTGGTCATGGAGACTCGCCTCCAGCAAAATATGATCAAGCTATCTATCCACTTCCAAGGATACGGCAGGCAGATACGCGGAACTTCTTGACAATGAAAGATTGTGAGAGATTGATTAAAAATGAGCCAGAGATTTCTTGGATATTCGCCAGCGTGGCCTTTTATTACTACAAAAGTTATTCGACATGAAGGCGTACGAGAAATCCGCGATGGCTGCTGTGTATTAAGCAGCGATGATGGCAGCGGAAAATGTAGTCCAAGCAGCCAGGGCCAAATACCTCAATGAAAACAAAGTCTTACGTAGAGAGATAAACGCGTACTGCCTCTGGTTCTTTCGAGCCACCGTGATTGAACGAAATAAACGAGCAGGACAACTTACGAAGAAAACTAAGAGGATGAACGAATCAAAGGCTGCGTACGAGGCGGCTCTCAGCGCTTTGGGTACGTACTGCATAGAGCTTTGAATGGGTATTCAAACTCTGAGAGTTATGTTCGCTCTCTCACTATATGACACGCAGAACATTTGCGCAAGCATGCAAGGCCCCGACGAATCTTGTGGTGCAGCAAGTCACGGTTCTTAGCTAAGATAACAGGTCGCACGTGGTGATTTGTTGCTGTGAGAAAGCCAATCACATGCCAAAAAGAAATAAATTCAATTAAGATCATCACGCGAAGTAGTAGCTCTTGCAATCGTGACTTGGAGCAACATGTTTTACGCCGAGATACAACACCTTATCATACATCAAGGTAAGCACTGATCCAAGGCCATGCTTCCGTTGCAGGTGTGCATTGGCATTCATGTCCAGGCCGAAGTAAAGCTCTCTGCAACAGCAGCGTTGTGCATACATGAACGCAGCTAAAAAGAAGTGCTAGCAAAACATCACACTGGATAGCACTTGTTCTATCAGTTAGTCAATATTCAAAATGAAGAGTTGGTAGACGAAGGAGTGCATAAATGACTCTGAAAAAAATGGCAAACGAAAAGAAGTCATTTGTTTATTTAATAATTGAAATGCGGATATGAACGCTGATACTAGCTTCAAAGTCGCGGTGAAGCGTAAAGTTGGTTTTTGGTAGTGCGCGGACGAATGGCCCAGCATGCCATCAGTGTCAAGCATATATTGAATGCTGTGACAATCCACTCGAATACAGGATCATCCTCGTTTGTGGCGTCTTGAGCTGTTTGGATTTTGGCTTCTGTGTTTCTGGCAACTTTGTTGCAGTGCTCAAGGTGCCACTGAGCATAGCATCGGGCGATTACCATGCAAAGCACGAAGAGCCATAGCATCCAATGTTGTTTGGATTGGTGGAGAATCCATGCGCGAAGCTTTCTCCACCAAATTATGTTTGCTAAACATTCCAAATAATTGAGGTTATTAGTTGCGAACAAATACACTCATTGGTCGCACGAAAACTTACTTTGTGCAATGATCGCCTCATACGCTTGACGGTATTCTGTGACCAGACGTTGAAGCTCAGTCACAGACATATTCCTGTTCTCTTCTGTTGCTTCAGGTGATCTGATCACCATCTGGCGGCGAGCAATTTCCTTTAACACTTGTTTTGCTGGTAGAGCTATCCGTTCATTCTCCTGCATTCTTGGATGCTCGATGAAAGAATTATTTACCAACAGAGAGAGTTCTTGATCCTCCTGTACATCTATGGCCGTCAAGATCACACCAAAACAGACAAAAGCCGCTATCATGCGTCCGGACCATTTTCCATAACCTTGTTCTTCTAGGTACGGGACAACTCCGCGATCCACGAGAAACAAAGCAACGAGGAACCAAAATCCACACGAGTATCGCGTTTGCTCACGACATTAAGTGCGAAGTGTTGTGTACGCCCGTGTGAATTTTTCGCGAAAAGACATCTTCTGGTTTGCTAGCGCATGGAAATCGAATTAGTTGCGAAGCAAAGAACACATTTTATGAATGGCTTACCCGGGGCCGTGCTGAGTGCGTACCATTCACGGCGATGCCACCAAATTGCAGCTTTACGAGCAGCCAGCAACGGATAGAGGCAATCGAGGGGAGGGCCCGCCGAAATTTCGTTCTGGTACCGAATTATCGCAAGCAAAGAAACATACGTCCCAAGCGCAATCCGAGCTTCTTCTGGAATGAGATGCTCGATGCAAGTTTCAAAACCTCGTTCAAGCGCTTCAAGGGCATCACGAGATGCCAGCTTCACATAAGAATCTTCGTCAGCATAGTTGCTATGACGGTCAACGTTTAATGCCAACTCATTCCAAAACTATCCTTCATCTTTCACATTCAATTGGTTGAGAATAATGCAAATGCCGGCAACACAAGCATCATCCTTGATCCATTCTGCGTCACGATGGGCAAACATAGTTTTCCCAGACCTTTCTTGATCCGCTGAAGAGCGCCAATTGGACAGGTATGCACGTCCTAACCACCTTCATAGTGACTGATTCCCAATGTTCGATGAAATTTGTGGGACTATCGGGCTATTTAATATATGTCTTGTCGACAAAGGGGCATCCCTTGGCCTTCTTCTTGTGGCGCTTGTCTGCATATCGACACAGCACGAAGTGGAGAGTGTAAGTCTTGCATGTGAAAAAAAATCAACGACGTGTGAACCATTACCATCGCATACACAGGCAAAGTCCATAGAAGCACCTGGTGCAATTCGAATTCATCGGTGGCGGAGCGCTGATGATACGGTTGACGTCGCGCTTGTACCAAGAGAACTTTCAAGGCTCCAATCTACTTCGGTAATAGCAAGATAAGGCTCTGTTGATTCATTCAATGGGATTGGAGAGATTAGCACATTAGTGTGATCTTGGTGGTCATGGCATTAAGTCATGCATGGATAAATCCATCCATAGCCGAAAATCAAAATGCCATTCAAGCTATCCATTCACTTGAGTAATCGCCCACGTCGTCATTCCTCTGCCTCCAAAGTATCCCAGAGCGATCGTGGGAACTGAGCAATCACGCGGTCTCGCATGTGGTCCTGAGTCAGCGTATGGGTCTCCTTAAAGTCTTTTTGGCCGTGCTCGGCTTGCGTGAGTACGCGGGCGCCATCGTGAGCTGCAGACGCTCGGAACTCGACTTCTTCAGCGTCCAATGCTTGGTGGATTTCCACTTCCAGGTCGTCCTTTAGCTCCGTGAAGATCTGTACGATACGCAATTCAGTCCACATTCTCATGAAGAAACCTGATGAGAGACATCAAGACCCACCTCCCACTTGGGAAAATTCCGCACGACCTGCGAGGTATAAAGAGAGCGATCAGTTGTTCGTAAGCGCACGACCAAATTCAATTCATTTACGTACGTCAAAGTACGTGTTGGGCACAGGGTTCGCGTATTCGCGGTCGGTCGGGATCTTGGGGAACTCAAACGGCTCATCGGACGCGTAGAAGATGACGTTCGAGGCGTAGACTTCGTCCGGCACCTCCATTTCACTGGTTTGGATCCAAAGCGACGTCGTGAGAACCACATAACAGACTTGCGCTGACTGTTTCAACCGTACCGGAAGCACTTGACGTGCGTGTAGACCGACTGGAGCGTGCGGTAGATGGACTTGGGCACAGCCGAGTGCGGGCCGCTCAGAAAGCCAACGAAGTTCATGACGAACAGACCTCGTGGACGCAGCCACTTGCTGCGCACGCCCTGCATGACCTCCCGCACGAAGAAAGCGAACGGATTCCAGCCTGGCCATACAGTCGAGCGTAAGAGGCAAGATGCAATAACGCAATGGATCATGCAAACGGTACCGGTGTAGACGTCAATGATGAACAGATCATACGGAGGCGTCTCTGGCGGGTCCTCCAGGAACGCCAATCCGTCCGTGACAAACGTGCGTCCATTAGGACACTCGGACTCGTCTTTCTCGCATCGTTCGTACTGGAAATAGTCAGCGGCGAGCGTCACGACAGCATCGCTGATCTCCACCACGTCTGCACTCAGCACAATGCAGCAATAGTGAGCCATAGCCAGACAACAGCAGCAGCAAGAGGGGCTTCTGACCTGTGGGGATGCCTTGTTCACGAAGGAACGAGGGCACAGAGCCAATGCCCAGACCGATCTGCATGGCACGCTCGATCGTGCGGTCCGTATATGCGGCCGACTGCATGATCGTGAAGCCCGGGAACGCCGTCTGCTTGCGCAGGTACGGGTCGTCGAACTCGGCGCCGATGATGGTCTGGTCGTAGAGCTGGTACAGCACGCCGCGCATGCGCACAGCGGCCACGACCGAGTCGTCCTCATCGATTCTGCATGCACAGAGAGGGATCATGAGGCTCAGACTGGCATATACAGATGAGCTGGATGGCTCTGCTCACCGGCGGAGGATGGTGTAGTCGTCCTGCGCCTGCGTGGCGGCGCCACTGAGCAGCAGCAGCATGCAGCCCCAGCGCGCGCGCATCGTCCTCATCGTCCTGTGAGCTCTTTACGCAAATGAGACGCCATACGAAAGCCAAGCTGTTTAAAATGCCCATCTGGTTCTGAGGAAAATGCTACAGCGTGACGGTCGTGACGGGAGTCCAGTCGCCATCGAAGGCCGTCTGTGTGGGTGGCGGCGTCGCGTTCTGTGTCAGCGTGACGCTCTGAGGGCTCCCATGGGATCCGCCTGGCAGCTCGATGGCCCGGGGGAACTCGTGCGTGATGAACACGTCGCGGTCGGCACTCAGGTTGGCCACGTGGCCGAACCAGTAGATGACCATGCCGGGGCCGTAGCGGTTCACGTAGCCTTGCAGCTGTAGAGGGGCTTAGTGACTTGGCTTGAGTGGCGAAGGGAGGAGCGTACCTGGCTGGCGTTCTCGCTCTCGTGCGTGTGGCGGTCGCCAAACATGGCCTTGCTGTCGATCCAGTTAACCACATGCAGCACGCGCTGCTGGTCGTAGACGCCGATGGGCACGAGCAGCCGCACGTCTGGGGTCTTGGACAGTCCCTTCTCTCTAAGACACATCCACAGACATGAGTCCTTCATGCGCTCATGCGCCATCTAAAGCCACGCACCGGAGCACGTCTTCGCTCTCAAAGACCAACTGGCGGTTGCGCAACTTCTCGATCAGGATGAACTCGTACTCCAGGCCCACGTTGTGCCGCACTCTGTCGGCCAGAGGCGAGCAGTACGCATCGCTCTCGATGCACTCGGCTACCTGCTCCAGGCGCATATTCGGTTGGCCCATCAAGGAGAACGAGAGCTGAAGATGACGTACCTCGCGTCGCAGTCGCGCATACTCTCGCTCGCTGATGCCGCCCAACCGTTGGCGCTCTTCCTGCGACCCGCCGTCCTCAGCTGACGACGTCTCGCTCTCAAGCACCGACTTGAACAGATTGGAGATCGTAGTCTTGTTCCAGCCGAACTGCGCCTCCAGCAGCAGCCGCGCCAACATGCACGGCGCCAGGTCCACAGACCGCGCGATAGCGGCCAGTGACTCGCCCTCCTCTCGCCCATGCCTGGCCACGTACTTCTTGAGCGTCTTGTCCTGTCGATGGCCTCGCAGCGCAGCGCGGAAGCGACGGTGCTCCTGCTGCCGCTTGATCACGGAGAAGACCTCCTCCGTGACGCTCAGGCCAGCGGACGGGAACTCGGCCAGCAAGCTGATCTGCGCATACTCGTCCTCGTCCATGGCGGAATCAGAAGTGAGCCAAGTGCGTGGAACAGAGTCAAGGCAGATACTGATGGATACAACAGAGACAAAAGCACGAGTTGGTGGGTTGTTGAGCTCAACAAAGACAATAATATTTTGGGTGTTGGTGATTATGGACTAGCGCAGTAATTCCGCGCATGCACAACGAGATTTCCTACATCGATCGTCGCGCGAAAGCTACTGCAGACGCTTCCAAAATGGGAGCGCAGCCATAAGATCTAGGTCGCGCTGTCTCAATGCCAATGGAGACTGCGCTAAGATCGAACTGGGAGGTTGACAACTTAGTCGACCTCCTCGATCTTCGGGCCCTGGTCGCCGCCAGCCGAGGGGGCGGCCTCAGGGGCACCGGGCATGCCGCCGGGCATACCGCCGGGAGCACCGCCAGCCGAGGCGTACATCTTCTGCAGGATCGGGTTGGCAACGCCCTCCAGGTCCTTCTGCTTGGCCTCGTACTCCTCCTTCTCGGCCGACTGGTTGGCATCGAGCCAGTTGATGGTCTCGGTGACCTTATCGTCGATGGAAGTGCGGTCCTCCTCCGAGATCTGCGACTTGAGCTTCTCGTCGTTGAGGGTGTTGCGAAGGTTGTAGGCGTAGTTCTCGAGGCCGTTCTTGGCTTCAATGCGGACCTTGTTCGACTCATCCTCAGCCTTGTACTTCTCGGCTTCGGCAACCATGCGGTCGATATCGGCCTGGGACAGACGGCCCTTGTCGTTGGTAATGGTAATCTTGTTCTCCTTGCCGGTCGACTTCTCGACGGCCGAGACGTTAAGGATACCGTTAGCATCAATGTCAAAAGTGACATCAATCTGGGGCACACCACGGGGCATCGGCGGGATGCCGTCAAGGTTGAACTTGCCGAGCAGGTTGTTGTCACGGGTCATCGAACGTTCACCCTCGAACACCTGGATGAGCACACCAGGCTGGTTGTCAGCGTAGGTCGAGAAAGTCTGCGACTTCTTGGTGGGCACCGTGGTGTTACGCGAGATCAGCGTGGTCATGACACCACCGGCGGTTTCCAGACCGAGCGACAGAGGCGTCACATCGAGCAGGAGCAGGTCCTGGAGCTTCTCCGACTGGTCGTTACCGCTCAGAATGGCAGCCTG
Organism: Elongisporangium anandrum; assembly: GCA_023337935.1. NCBI lineage: Eukaryota > Oomycota > Peronosporomycetes > Pythiales > Pythiaceae > Elongisporangium > Elongisporangium anandrum. The sequence goes on along the minus strand of JAADXR010000088.1, from coordinate 15,369 downwards.
GACGGTAGCACCGAAGGCAACAGCCTCATCGGGGTTGATCGACTTGCACGGCTCCTGGCCGTTGAAGAAGTCCGACAGCAGCTGCTGCACCTTGGGGATACGGGTGGAGCCACCGACAAGGACGACTTCGTGCACCTGGCTCTTGGAGAGCTTGGAGTCACGGAGCACCTTCTCGACGGGTTCCATGGTCTTGCGGAAGTAGTCACCGCACATGTCCTCGAAACGAGCACGGGTGATGGTCGAGTTGAAGTCGACACCGTCGAAGAGCGAGTCGATTTCAATGTAGGCCTGGGCCGACGACGAAAGCGTACGCTTAGCGCGTTCGCAAGCGGTACGCAGACGACGGAGCGCACGCTGGTTGGAGGTAAGGTCCTTGCGGTGCTTGCGCTTGAACTCAGCCACGAAGTGGTCGACGAGACGGTTGTCGAAATCTTCACCGCCAAGATGGGTGTCACCAGCGGTGGCCTTGACCTCGAAGATACCCTCTTCGATGGACAGGAGCGACACATCGAAGGTACCGCCACCAAGATCGAAGATGAGCACGTTGCGCTCACCGCCCTTCTTGTCAAGGCCGTAAGCAATAGCGGCAGCCGTAGGCTCGTTAATGATACGGAGGACGTTCAGGCCAGCAATGGCACCGGCATCCTTGGTAGCCTGACGCTGCGAGTCGTTGAAGTAGGCCGGCACGGTGATGACGGCGTTCTTGACTTCCTTGCCGATGAAGGCTTCCGAGACCTCACGCATCTTGATGAGCACCATCGACGAGATTTCCTCGGGCTGGAAGGTCTTGGATTCGCCCTTGAACTGCACAGTGATCTGGGGCTTGTCGCCGGCACCGGGCGAGACCGTGAAGGGCCAGTGCTTGATATCGGCCTGCACGATCGGGTCGCTGAATTTGCGACCGATGAGACGCTTGGCGTCGAAGACCGTGTTGTGGGCGTTCATGGCGACCTGGTTCTTGGCGGCATCACCGATGAGACGCTCGCTGTCCGTGAAGGCGACGTACGAAGGGGTAGTACGGTTACCCTGGTCGTTGGCGATGATCTCCACACGGTCGTTCTGCCACACACCGACGCACGAGTAGGTCGTACCGAGATCGATACCGACGGATTGTCCAGCCACAGCCTGAGCCATCTTGATGTTCTTGTTAGCGCTTGTTTTGGGGGTTTACTCTTGCGAGGTAAATTCCGAAATGGTCGCTTCATCATCCGGATCGCGGCGGCGACCACAAGAGGAGGGCCGACCACCCGCGGAGGGAGGACCTGCGGCGCAGGCCAGAGGCGTCGAGAGTCGTCGTAATCCGTGATGATTGGCTATAAACGCATTTGTTTAGGATATCGACCAATCAGATTCGATGCACATGAACCGTTTCTGACCTGTGAGCGGCAACATGGTGGTTGGTCTGGGCTTGGCTTCGAAAGGCGCGAGAAAAATCTTTTTGACTGGGAGTTTGTATGGTCGAATCTTTTTAATGCGACATCGAATGTTCTCGAAACCGCTTTCTCTTGAAAAATGAGTGATTGTCGCACACACAACAGCTGATCGGGAGCGGATTTCAACCAATCACAAGCCGTGATCTGAATCAGTGCAGACCTCCGAGCCAAAAAACAGACTGCGGCCACGTGGTTACGCGCCGGAGTGATGGTCAATACGTAGCCACCTGAGCCAGAATGCGCAATGGCGGCTCTTGGGCGCGTGGCTCTTGGAGCCTGAGGCCACTGGGGACGGAAGCAAGACGAGTATGCTGCTGCTGCTGCTACCTGCTGGGTGTGCGCGTGTTGATCTCGTTCTCTACGCGTTCGATCTCGCGGTCCAGATTCACCAGCGCGTCCTCCACGTTGGCCGCATGCACCTCTTTCTTGTCCGGCCCGAGCAGGAGTGCCTTCCACTGTTTGCGCATGGCAGAGAGGCGCTGCGAACGTTTCACAGCAGCTGCTTGGCGAGCCTGCTTCTCCATGGCTCGGCGTTCTCGCTCCTGCGTGGCTTCACGCTCCATATTCTCGCGTTCTTCTGTCTGCTTGGCCAACAGCCACGCCCGAGCCAGAGTCACGTCCTGTTGATGCAGGATCAGCGCCTTGCTGGCAAGAGGCTTGGCGAATCCTTCCTGCAGCAGCACGATCAGCTGCTCCGAGGCGCCTTTCATGTCGCGCTGCAGTTGCTGCGCTCGTAGCGACGCCTCCAGCGCCTCTTTGACTTTCAACCCACCAGAGATTGTGGCTCCGACGGCAGCATTCGCAGTCTCTCGCGCACGGCGTTTGGTTCTCAGCAGCGCACGCGCTCGCTCGAGCTTTGGCGTCGTCGGGTAGTCCTGGCACTTGTCCGTGGCGTACCAGACAAAGAACTCGTTGAAATCGATCTTACCGCTGTTGTCGCTGTCCAGCTCCTTCATAATCTTGCGTGCTTGCGCCTTGGAGATTGGCTCGCAGAGCTCAGCGACCAGCATGCGATGGAACTCATCAGCGTCAATGTACCCCGATGCATCTTGATCGGCTTTGGTGAAAGCACGCTGAGCCTCGTCCCACAGCATCTGCTTGCGACGCGGATCAATGAGCTCCACCACGTCTTCCTCCTCTTCCTCTGGTACCTGAACTAGCGCTGCATCTGCTGCTTTCTTCTTGCTGCTCTTCCGTCGGTCTTTACGTGCTGTGGCGACTTGCTCCACTGGCTGGACGACTCGCTTTCTTCTCGTGTGGAACCGGTACTTGCTGCTGGCTGCATCCCACCGCCGCTGCCACTGGAGCCCTTCAAAGGCGAACGACTCCTCGTCAAAGTAGAAATCGTAGGTCAGCTGTCCGGCGTTCCATCGAGGCAGGAACACTTGCTCGAACACGTCCATGGCATTGGCGATTGGAATGATGTTCTCGTCCTCGTGAATCCACTCAACATCGCAGATTTGCTTCAGAAAGCGGAAAAACACAATCCGCTTATGCGGAAAGTCCGTTCGATCCAAACAATCAATGCTGGGGAAGCCCGGCACCTTGGGCTTCTCCACAGGCGGCGGTGGGGCTTTTGCTCCGCCACCAAGCAAGGTTTTGGGCACAGTCAGCATCAGGCTGTTTAGCTTTTCCTTGTACCGTCGCATTTGGCGCTTGGCCTTGAGAGTTTCCTTCAAAAGAGTAAGCGACGCAGACCCCGCGAGTTCCTGGCCACTATTCTCCAGTAGATCTTCCGCAAACCAAGCGAGCAGCTCATCGAACTCAATCATGCCGTTGCCCGATTTATCCATGATCCGCATCGCGTCCTTGACCTGCTGCTCGCTGAGCGGCTGGCATAGTTCTTCGAGAAACATACGTCGGAACTCTGTTTCATCAATCGACCCGGATTGATCCTTGTCATACCGATCAAAGGCGTCACGGAGGATCGCTTCTTGCTGCATCCGAATGGCCACCAGCCTGCTTTCACGATCTCTGCGAGCCTGCTCCGTCAGTTCTTGCTGGTCCTGCTGCTTGGTATACACAGCTAAACTCATCCACTGGTACTTTACCATTATCATCGCTGCTGTCTGCAACGAAGTCGAAATATCTTCCACTGAAGCACTATCTCGTATCCATTGGTGCGTTTGAAATGCTGTTGATTGCCACCATGACGTTCTGCGTTCTTGCTCGGATCGAATGCGATGATCCGTGTGATGAAGTTCGAAGCACGGGTCGCAATACCACGCACGTGAGACTCCACTTGTTGGCGCTTGTTCGCATGTGTAGCATCGCTTTCGATAGGCAGCAACTTCACACACTCCACAGACGATAGTCGCCTCGTCATTCATCCCAATATGGTCAATTGTGTCGGACAAATGCTGCATCCGCTTGCTGCTCTGATGGGTCTTGAGAAAGCAGGATGTGCAGAACGCTTGAACGCAATCCCGGCATTTCAACCGAGCGAGAGTGAGCGTGTGGGTTTCACCGTGCACCTTGAAGCATTCATCACAGAGCGGAGCGTTGGGGTACCGCGACGGGTTTGCCAACAGAGACACCAAGGCAGCGCGAAGACGTTTTATCATAAACAAATGACGAAGTACTCGCTGTACGACTCGAGCTGCGTGGCGGTATGACCCCATCTCTTCCTGCCAACGTTTCCAGAATTCTCGCCGTTTCCAGACGCCTCGTACCCAGCGTTGGATTTTCAGTACCGCACGATTCGTTTTGCGGATTTGCCATTTCAAGCGAAGTGTGTCGATCCATCGTCGAATATACATCGCTCGCTGCTCTTTTCGTATAATGCGCATACGTTTAACACGACAACGACAGATGAAACCGCGAACATAAGCTTGCAAATCAGTCGCAGTGCAATCACGGCTCGTAGACTGCAGCGCCTCGATCCATTTCATGACTTGGGAAATGGTGGTTGTTGGAGACAATGTGTAATCCATTGACATGATTGATCCTTCGCACACTTTCTTGAACCGCCTTCTTGGATTTTCAAACATGGCAGTACCTTCGTGAACGGGGCCTCGGCCCTGCCAAAAACCAACAATGCAGGGCATTTGACCTGGTTGAATTCCGAGCCAGCTGAGAAGACTGTATCGGATTTGATGGTCTTCATCCTCCACGAACTCGCTGTATTCTAATGAGGGGAAACGGACGGTATCGACCGCGTTAGCGACACCGAATGCAAATTTTTCTTTGCGCAAGTATGTCCAGTTAGTCGCGACTGTATGAAAAGTCCGTTTTTGGGCAGGGTCAAGTGGCTGCCACGGGAATGTTAGCAATGCAAAGACCCAAAGGTGATGAGGCTGCTTCAGAGCTTCAAAAAGCGTGTCCGTTGTGAACGTTTGAATGTCTTTTCCCATTGTCACTCGCGCCTCGATACGATACTTCATCTTCGTTCGGAGAATGAAGAGTTTCTTTCGTGCGCATTTGCTTCGATGCAGCCGTTGAATCCGAATTGCCATCTCAACACGTCGAGCTCCAACGGTTTGGGCCCAAAACGGACCCAAGCCTTTGCAAAATATGAGCTGCTTCAATTTGAGCTCGCGAAAATATTTGGCCAGCGATTCGATGCAATGCAAATCTTTCAAAAGTGGAGTACGCTCCTTCCACTGAATCACCGATTTGCACAGTCTTGAACGGCGATGATGCTGATCCATTTGCTGTAAACAGCGACGCTGTCGCTCTTGGTGTTGAACGTAGCGTATCCACTCATGAAAGAATGTTCGTTTTAGCTGTCGAGCCGAGCAATCTTGGCTTTGTTGCTCCCACTCTCTTGATTGTCTCGCATAGCAGACATGAAGCACCCATTGATGCACACCGTGCACATACATGTTGTCACGGCGAAATTTATCCACTAAACAAAACACAGTTTGATTTTGTAAACCGCAAGAAGAAACATGGTTTAAGTTGAGATAGCTTACCTTGTTTGAGAAAAGCGACTCGCATTCTAAACGCTCGAAGTGTTTGCTTCTGAAGCTGCGTATTTCGAAAAGAAACTGCGAGTTCCAATAGCCCACGATATTCCTCCAAATCAGCTTGCCAATTTGACCACATTGCCCGTTTGACGTGGAATTCATACAAATCAGTGGCCTTGTGCAGCTTTCTTCGCGCGTTACGATGCAAAACCAACAATTCCCAAGATGAGAGTATCAACTGCAGTTCATGCAACCTGTTGGTGGTTGTCAAAATCGGAAGTGCGTCCTTCGACCATAAGTTCCAGGCCCATTGTTTCAGAGTTATACCAGAGAATGCAACGGCCTTCTGCCATCGTGATGCGGCGTGTCGTCGTTGTTGCACATACAGTTTCCACCGTTTGATCATGGACTTGCGCAACTTGTGATGTCGAAACCATTTGGCGCGTCCCAGCTTGTCGCTAATATGCTTGAGATCTTTGGTTTGGCGTGTCAGCAGATGCTCCTGCTTCCATTGCTGAAATCGATCTCTCATAGCGATAAGACGCCGTCGAGCCCAACGACCGAGAACTCGGCGTCGTCGCATTCGCTGTGTATACGAGCGGAACAGCACAGGCAATGATCTCTGAAGAAGTCGTGTTGCATGTTTGTAGATTTGCACTAACATGAGCAAACGATACCAACGCCAGTTGCTTTGAATCTGTCGAACACGGGCAAGCTCATAGTCTCGCTCAAGAACTTGACTTGATACTTTAAGTGACAAACCTCTTGAGACGCGAAGCCGCTCAGCAGATGAGATCTGATCCATCTTAAAGTTGAGCACAAGCTGTTTGTGGCCGAGCAAAAGCTCCTTCCAGTAAGAGCTTGAATCCATGTCGACGAGATATTTGCACCATCGATGTAAGTATTGCTCGCACCACGTATGAAGCCACTGTAGTTGTATCTTCACCACCACTCTCTTGGCTTGAAAATGACGAAATACTCGGGTGAGCGTTAAAGCTGCTCTTTGCTTGCGGCACACGGAGAAGCGCCGAAATTCTTTTTGAATTTTTACAGCTGAAAATTCCCAAAGAGCCTCGATATGACGGACGAGATTGATAATACAACCTGAAACTTGCTGACAGTGGTAGGTTTTCCACTGACGCTGAATTCTCCCTGCCGGAATGAAATGCCGACGGCGATAATTGATTTTGAAGTGGATCTCAACGCGGCAGCGTGTACTGAACGCTCGGAACCATCGTTGTATTCTCTTAGCCATGCAAATGCGCCATGCAGCCCGGCGGAGAGCCTGAGGCATCCAAAATTCTCCACATGCTTGCTCAGCCGCATTATAGCAAGCACGTCGTCGTTGTCCAACTCGCTTACGACCGCAGTATCCTCTCCAAAATCGTTGTACCACCAAGGCAGCGTCACGTTGCCTTTGCCTTTTCGCAATCTGGCAAACAAGGAAATTTCGGTAGCAATTCTGAACGCGCACAGCTGCTGTGTTCCGCTGATGTTCAATAACAAGTCGGATAAATCGACATCGAGCCAGGTACCGTCGAATGCACGCCTGGATTACGACCGCGTGGTTGTTGCGAACTTGCAATCGGTAGGCATACACAACTGAACGAAGCTTCATGAGCAACGCGTACTTTCGCCACGAGGCTTGGATCACGCGCGCTTTGGCATGGTGCTCCAGTAGACGCAAGTGTAACATCAGTCGACGCCAGTGCATGAGAAACACGTGCATGCGCATATTCACTTTGCGCTGAATGATGGCACAGGCGTGCGCAAGACTTGTCTGCCGCAGCACAAACTGCTGACGTTCGTAGGCCTCCAGTATGCGCAGAGACAGTGTACGCTTCTTCCAGTGCAAGAACACTGCACGCCGTACACGCGCCTGATATTGATTGAATGTGTTGCACATGGACTGCAGCACTATGCGTTCGGCAAATGCGAGGTGGTGCCGACCCATGAGAAACTCAATCGGGATGTTCTGGCACATGCGATCCACATCTTCCTACACGATCACAGACTCAGCTCAATCAGTTCAAGTACGATGGCGATAAGCTGGAGTAGTACAGCTGTGAATGATTGTTACCTCCAAATTGCGAGCAATTTCAGTTTCTTGCTGGGTGACGATGCGCTGCATCCGCTCCAGTGGATCAAGTCGTTGCAGTCTTCGTTTCGATGCAGACTGTCTCACTTGCAGCTGCTTGGTGATCGCTTGATTTCTAGAAGGACCGCAAATCTTGCGCTCTTGCTGCAATAAAGAGCGGCTTCGCATTCCTGTGCTCTGCTTGCTCATATGGGCTAGCGACCCAGAGCTCGACGGCAATGATGCAAAAGCGGCTTCGTATGGACTCGCATCTGCTCGCCGTTTAGCCACCGAACGATCGAGGTTTCTTACCACATCTCTGGCCTCGGAGTCCTCTGTTGCTGACATCGGAAGAATCAGCCGATCGTGCATTGCCTTGCTCCATTGGTCGCTCTTTCGCCGCCCTCCTCGTTCTTGGATCTGATCTTCCTGCTGCTTGGCTTCTTCTGCATCCAGGCCTCACGAGTGAGCCAATGGCCAGGCAGACCACACAGATAGTCATGATTAGAAGTCGTACCGTCATGTCTGCGGACATTGCCGTCGGGCAATCGTCTCAACAATGCTGGCGTGAACAGCCCATTCATGGCATCGTTCTCATTTCCAGATTGGGTTACGCGGCTTTTGTTGGTTACGCTTTTCAATTTCCAAGACTAGATTGCAATGATTGGCTAAAAGCAAGTCGTATCCTAGCCCTATGTGTCGACCTTTATCGATAAAATGACGCGATTTAGATTTAATTTTTACTTCAATTCCTCGTGATAAATCTCGTTCAATCTTCCAACCAATCAAAGTGTCCCTCCTGATCCTTCCGATGACTGATTGGCTGATATGGATCACTCAACACCCTTTGACGTCGTGAAAGGACTCAAAATGGCTGGAAGCGTGGTCTCGCCGGCGGCGGCGGATGCGACTGCCCGTGGCGTGAAGCGATCGGCTGATGAACTGACGTCAGGCGTCACGTTCCAAGAGGCGATGGAAGCCTTCGCCAAGGAGAAGGAGTCGCAGCAGCTCGTTCCTCTTGGGGTGCGTTCCATTTGGTTCCTTTGAGCTGTCAGGACGTGGTGACCAACATTGGCGTTCTTTTGTTGCGCAGGATATCCGCGATGTGGTGATGGACCACGTGCTGGGAACGCTGGAGAGCGATCTCAAGTACACGGTGCTGCTCGTGTGTGAAGACGTACCCGATCTGCACGCAGAAGAAACAGAAACAGAGTCGACTGGAGCACGAACGGACAATGGCGATGCTGATGAGAAGCAACAGGAACAGAAGGATAGTAGTGACGCCATGCCATTTCTCACGGGTGTGAATGGCGATGTTGGATACGCGTTCCAGAGCCGACTCTCCGAAGGCGACAGCATCCCGCACTGCGATGCGACGCTGCTGAAGATCCCGGTCAGCAAGCGCGACATCGAGAAGGAGAAGAAGGCGGCCAAGAAGGCCATCAAGATGCGCATCAAGAAGTTCAAGAAGACGAACGGAGGTACCGCATCTTATGCTGCTCCTATTGCAGCTCTATAGCCAACTCATGACACTGAATGTCCATCTCCAATAGCCACTGCCAAGCCCAGTGCCGAGTTTTACGTGCTGGACACGACCGAGTACAAGTGCCATTTGCCAGGAATCCCACTGGACGACGACCATCCGAACGCGTCCGACTTTGTTTCCACGAAACCATCAGACGCGAAGGAAGCCAAGGCTTCGTCTCCGCTCTTCGCACTGGATTGCGAAATGTGTCGAACCACCAAGGGCGTCGAACTCACGCGCATCACGCTCGTGGACGCGGACGAAAAGGTCGGTCTTCTGACTCTTATGCCTCAGACGGTTCACGCACTCACTTGGGTCTGTCTGCCTGTGCCAGGTCGTCATTGATGAGTACGTACGTCCGAAGAATCCGATCGTAGATTACTGCACCCAGTACTCGGGTATCACGTTCGAGATCATGGAGGCCACGACCACGACGCTGAGCGATATCCAGCAGCGCTTCATGGAGTGCGTGCCTGCGGATGCCATCCTGGTCGGCCACTCGATCGAGAACGATCTGCTGGCGCTCAAGATCCGCCACGCCCGCGTCATCGACACCGTGGCCATGTATCCGCACCCCAAGGGCCTCCCGTTTCGCTCGGCTCTGCGGTTTCTCTCAAGCACTTACCTGAATAAGACCATCCAGACGGGCACTGACGGCCACTGCAGCATTGAAGACGCCGTTGCGACACTCCAGCTCGCGCAGGTCGGTTCTTCCACCGGCACACACGCATGCGAATCAACCGATTGCGTTGGCAATGCTGCGCCATTCACTTGACCAGAGATACTCACACGCCACGCTCTTGTCCATACCGCTTTAGCTCAAGATCAAGCATGGCCCCACGTTTCCCAGCATCGACCAGGAGTACAAGCAGAGGAAGGTGCTGAACGAGCTGCACAAGGCCAAGAAATCGGCGCTGATCGTCGACTCGGCGCGCGCCGGCCGGTCTCTCTCGGCTGGCGTGGCGTGTATCATTGCGTGCGAGGCCAATGGCAAGATCGCCGAGACCGTCGTGCATCAACTGACGACGGGCTTCCCGCCGCACCTCACCTGGGCGCGTGTGCGTGGAGCCGACCGCGCGGAGATCACTGGCTACCTGCACCGGATCCACGCGAGTCTGCCCGACCAGTCCTGCGTCGTGGTCGTGCTCACCGGGGACGTGGCCAAGCTGCGCGAGCTACATAAGTTGCGCACAACGCGCGGAGACCCGCGGTGCTCGCTGCCGTGGGACAAAGCGCAGCAAGTCGCGCTGGAGAGGGTCGCGCACCGTTCCCAGAAGGGGCTCGTGCAGATTTTCTGCAAATAAATGGCCAACGGTCGTCTGTTTACTGGCTCGCTCTCGCCCTTTTGCGATCCTGCCTGCATAACCTCTGCCCCCAATATTTGCCAACCCACCCACCGCGTCGTTGGTTGCAGTCGTGCGCTCGTACCTCTCTCCCATCACAGATCTTCGACCGATTGGCTAACTACCAAGACAGACAAGTCGGCAGAGAAGCGTGAGTGCGCCCGTTACGGCCGACTGCGGCCGTCCGATCCGGCGACTCAGTCGTAGGCTCCTTCAATCAAGGCCTTCTGTTGTTCTGATCGAGCGCATCTGGACACATGAACGCACGTCGGAGAACAAGTAGACGGACACAGAGGTAGGCAGGCAGACCTGCACAGTGCTGCTTACTTTCCATCTTGCGCGCTTGGCCTCACGTCGATTGCCAAAGCAGCTAGCTAGCTAGCTTCATACCGTAGCAGAGCATCTCCAGGCAGACGCCAGCTCCGCCTCTTCTTTCGTGGAAGCGAGTTGCGTGCGCCTCTGGATCAGATACATCTCTTCGCCTGCGTGCGATTGTGGGTCACGAAGAGTGGGACCCAGCATCTCGATCGATCGATCGATTGACTTTCCCATTTGCGTCGGAACGACGAGAACCGCGACCACCACGACGACGACTACGACGACCTCGGCATTGGCGCTTTGCTCGCTGCCCGCCCAGCTCGTGTTGAGACCCAGACAGCCAGCGGACGCGTGGACCAAGAGCTACTGGTTCATGGATCCGAGTCGAGACGAGTCCAAGACGACGGAGAAAGCGAAACAGGACAGCGTTGAGAGCAATCAGATGGAGGTCGAGACCCGCGAAGAGCTCGTCCGGAAGGGAGCCGTCGGCCGCCGCTTCGCAGTACCAGATCTCACGGCTGCATCAGCTGCACTCGTGGCAGGAGCCAAATGAACGCAAGCGCGGGAGGCGAAGGAAGCCTCCCTCCTCTTCCTCCTTCTGCGTGTTTGATGGAGTGATAGACAAGCGATGCGAGCCGGATGAAGGACCTCGACAGACAGACAAGCGTTTTGTGGCATGAGGACGAAGAGAGGCGAGAGGATGGACAGACGAACGGTCAATCCACACGACCGGCATCCAGCAGAGGAAGCCGTGGGGACTCCAAGGGCCCTGGTTGCGTCCCCATGGGGCGGATCCAATGAGCTGCTCATGCTCCATGGTCGTCCAATGTTGAAGTCCTAATTATTCTGTCCTGGAAGGTACTGCCGTCCGCCATCTAATCGCCCCGATCTTCTAATCATGCAACCTGTAGGAACACATAGATACCTGTATAAATTAGATACTACCTCATAAGTTATAAAGATTGCCAGAATACCATAAGCCAAAAGTATACAAAAGTAACCTCTTTAATTGAATACACATAAACAAACCTGGCGCGCTTCCTTAAACACGGACCTGCCCATGGCCGGTTGCACCTGGCGACCCATTCGCAGAAACCAACCGCCCCAAGCAACCAGTGAGCATGTGGCGCCAATCGCTCCCCACGCGCGCGTTGGCCTCGGCTGCGGGCGTCCGCAGCGGAAGCAGCGCGCTGCGCAGCATGTCCAGCTTACCCTCGTGGGCCACGGTGGACCCGAACAAGATCAGCGGCCAGCACCCGGGCCAGGGCTTCAACCTCGTGCACGGCGAGTGGGTCAAGGGCGCCAAGAACGAGCCGATCGTGGACCCGATGAACGGCGAGGTGTTCCTCAACATGCCGGCCACGCAATCGTCCGAGCTGGCGCCGTTCGTCAAGAGCATGCGCAGCTGCCCCAAACACGGCCTGCACAACCCCCTCAAGGCCGTCGAGCGGTAAGGACACTCAGCTTGTCAATGGAATGGACACTGGACTGGAGACTGACTTGTGTATTGGCAGCTACGGTCTGTACGGCGATGTCTCGAACAAGGCTGGCACGATGCTGCGCGACCCCAAGGTCTGCGACTACTTCACGCGCCTCATCCAGCGTGTGTCGCCCAAGAGCTACGCGCAGGCCGAGGTGGAAGTGCGTGTCACGCGCAAGTTCCTTGAGAACTTCTCGAGCGACCAGGTGCGCTTCCTCGCGCGCTCGTTCGGTGTGCCCGGCGACCACTTGGGTCAGACCAGCCACGGCCACCGCTGGCCCTACGGCCCGGTGTCGTTGATCACGCCGTTCAACTTCCCGTTCGAGATCCCCGTGCTTCAGTTGATGGGCGCGCTCTTCATGGGCAACAAGGTGCTGCTCAAGGTGGACTCGAAGGTCAGCATCGTCATGCAGGAAATGCTGCGCATGCTACACGCCTGTGGCATGCCCACGACCGATGTGGACTTCATCCACTCGGATGGTCCGGTCATGAACGAGCTGCTGCTCAAGGTCCAGCCGCGCAACACGCTCTTCACGGGCTCCTCTGCTGTCGCTGAGAAGTTGGCCAAGGACCTGAAGGGGCGCATCAAGCTGGAAGATGCTGGCTTCGACTGGAAGGTATGGCCATATCTGCCTATGTGATATTGATTGTTGTTGTGAGCAATGATGATTGACGCTTTGCCTCTCTACGCATAGATTCTGGGCCCTGATGTGCACAACTTTGACTACGTCTCGTGGACTTGTGACCAGGTAAGAAACCTGCATCAACGCATGAAGATTTCATGCTTTGCTTGATCTAATCGTACTTATGAACGGTTCTATAGGATGCTTACGCTTGCTCGGGCCAGAAGTGCTCTGCGCAGTCGATTCTGTTCATGCACAAGAACTGGGCTGAGGCTGGCATTGAAAAGAAGCTTGTTGAGCTCGCTGCTCGTCGCAAGCTGTCGGATCTGACGGTCGGCCCTGTCCTCACTGTCACCACGAAGCGTATGCTGGACCACGTGGATGCGCTTCTGAAGATTCCCGGCGCTCGTCTCGCCTTTGGTGGCAAAGAACTGAGTACGTGCACTTTGCTATCATCATGCATTCGTTGATGGCATCTTACTGACGGTTTATGCTTTATTATTTACAGAGGACCATTCGATCCCTTCGGTGTACGGTGCCATTGAGCCCACGGCCGTGTTTGTGCCGCTGGAGCAAATGCTCAAGCCTGAGTACTTTGGCCTTGTGACCACGGAGATCTTTGGCCCCTTCCAGATCCTAACTGAGTACGACGATCGTCACCTGAAGCACGTTCTGGATGCGCTTGAGAAGATGAACGCCCACCTGACGGCTGCTGTCGTCTCGAACGATGTTCACTTCACGAACAAGGTGCTCGCCAACACGGTCAACGGCACAACTTACAGCGGCATCCGCGCCCGAACGACTGGTGCGCCCCAGAACCACTGGTTCGGCCCTGCCGGTGACCCGTGTGCCGGCGGTATCGGCACGCCGGAAGCGATTAAGCTTGTGTGGTCGTGCCACCGCGAGATCATCAGCGACGTCGGTCCGGTCTCGGGCGACTGGAAGATCCCGGAAGCCACTTAAGTAATTGATCCACAAACATTGTAATGAGATAATAATGGACTCTTCCAAGTGAACAAAACCCCAGTGGTTGAAATTGATTAGACTTCTGATGTCATCTGAATTTATCGGACTAATTGAATGTATTTTGTTTTCTTCTCGTTGCTCTTTCTATAGTGAACAACCAATCTGTCGCAAGAAGGAGGAAACAAAACGTAAATGACTTCAACTCCTGGAGACTTCGAAAATCTGTACACGTATTCTTCGTTGGAGGTTTGGACAGTGTGACCCTCTGGGACAAAGTTCACTACAAACATGAAATCAATTTTCAAGTTTGTTTTGTAGCGGTGTGCTTGCTCAGCCGCTTCTCGAATTTTGGTCAGTAGCAGTTGATTCGCCTTGAGTTCATATACATGACGAACTCCGTTTGAAAGGACAACATCGACGTTTCCGTTGCCCGTATCGTCGGCTTGAGAAAAAACATTCAGCTTTAATTTTGTGCATTTGTTCAAAAGTGATGAGTGGAGTTCATAGTGGAAACTTGCTTCGCTTGGATACGCTCGATTCTGTGAGAATTTGTGGCTGATGATGATGGTGGGATTAATGTAGTGAAGTGCAAGAAACAAGAGCTGATGTGGATCACCAGATTCTGCAACTTGATTAATTTCTCGCACAGGCAATGTTCTCAAGATAATTTGATATATCGCATCAGAGACAATGGAGAAGTGTCCGCTGAGACTTTGAATGACAACTCCCATCTGCAGTAGCGGTTCAACTATTGCCATTGTTTGACAGTGAAAAGCACGAATACCGCAAGCTATCCCTATATCGGAACTCGTTGTTCCCCTGTGATGAAGGACGTGTTCGAGCGCTTTCCATTCATTGTTGCTCAAGGCGAGTAAATCGCTTTGGATACGCGAGTACGTTTTTTCATTTTCACTCAAATATTTCGAAAATGTTTCAATCTTGAGCCATCGCTGCCACACGTGCAAATCAAGAATAATTGATTCAAATATCCCGGGTGATCCTCCCGAATACATGATATCTTGACGGAGTAGATCTGGAAAAAATATCTATTCTCCATCATCTCGAAATAATCGTTCATTTGCGTTGTTGAGAGTTGTTGTTTGTTGATCATTTTGAAGCTGCTCATTGTTATTGCTTTATGACGTTTGATGATAACTATCAAATTATGACTACCGACCCCAAGAAATCCAGTGAAATGCTCATTCATGTCCTTCCAATTGCGAAGTGCTGCCAAAAAACAATTCGACACGGACCATTGCGAGGCAATAAAACGCTGAACACCCAAGGCAATTGCCGTTTTTCCAAACTGACGAGACCCATAAGGGAGAAAAAAGGACATTGATCACTAGTCATGTCTGAAAATCCTCGTTTGATCGTTTTGAAGGCTTCAATTGTATCCAGCGGAACCAAGAGTCGATTTCCATAGTGCCCAAGTTCAATTTTCTTCAAAGAATGCCCATCAATATCATCTGCTGTTCGCACAAATCGTCGATGCCATGCATTATACTCACGTTATTCATGTCCTTCATTAGCTTCTGGTTTCATAATGTCAACGAGCACATGGATCTGATTGAACTGAGGCATCGGCATTTTCTTTTCATCAATAAGCGCTTGCTGGAGGCTGGATGTCGATCCCATTTTATTCGCATCCGTCAGCATTGCCTTGATGTCATCAGTCACCTTTTCCAAACGACGT
>JAADXR010000087.1:0-80497 GCA_023337935.1 Elongisporangium anandrum | reverse complement strand
GCACGTTCAATACTGCTGGGATAGCTTCAAACAGCGCGTTGACCACAAGTTTTAGTCCGGGGCGTCGACTAATCATGCGAAGAGGTCGAAATGTGCGCAAGCCTCGTAATGACCGCAGTGATTTGAACTTGGTTCCATTTGATGAGGACTGGGCAATTAACGTGACCAAAGACGAGATCACGATAACGCTATCAGTTGCATTCCAGTAACTCCTTAAATACGCTCCTTTGTGCATTATAACACCCAAAGCCATGATCTTCATTAGCATTTCAATTACGAACACCGCTGTGAAAACATAATCCATTCGCTTGAGGAATTTGGCTAGAGAAGAATCTGGGTTCAACAGTGGATTGTCAACTGCCAAGGCGATAGACGATGCAATAATCCATGCGAGAACCGTTGAGTCAAACACTGGGTGTGAAACAATCGCATACACCTTTTGTCTGAATCGATTTTGCTCGGAAAAGATGAAAAGTGCTCGTCCTATCGGTGGTAGGGTACGAAATCCATCGGATTCCTCAGTTCCCATTTGTGATTCCTCCTCATCAGTAGCCGATCGTCTTGAATTAGCACTTTCAGTAATTGGACTGAGCTCGTGAGCCGGATGGGTTCGAACGTCCGAACCACGAATAAAAGATCCACCTTTGGGGGCGCTGGATTGATGGCTTGCCATGGACTCCACGATTTCCAATTGCTTTGAAAGTTGGTCGAAGTCTACAACCTCCGCATCTTCATCATTTTCATCAATTGATCGATGGCTAACATGTTGCCCCATACTGCTAGAGGTGTGATAAAATGTGTTGGCACTTGCTCTACTCTTCTTCGCATCCATCGGAGTGACCTTCATATTAGACATCCGAACGGCAAGCTTTTTTGTGTCTTCTTCTCGCTGTTTTTGTTCTTCTTCGTCCTCATCACCAAAATTATCAAGCAATAATGCCAAGAACAAATTCATCAAAACAAAATCGCCAAATATGACCTATGGGGGATGAAGTAGTGCCAGATTAATGAATGGATACAATCGTACCAATATTCTAGCTCACTTACCAGTGATATGAAGTACACGCAAGCGTAGAATCCATTTCCTCGGATCGCATCATACATGCAGTTGTTCCAATTTTCACCTGTGATCACTTGAAATACCGTAGTAGCAGATCGAAGCAAAGTATCGAAGTTGCTTCGCGGTACCTGTGCCCTCAAAAATTTATGTTAGCCAGTGAGTAACACGTTTTAGTTATGAGCAGAACAGGCTTACATCGCCTTGCCAAAATGCCACTCCGTGTCCTGCAACCGGGTACCCATCCGTATCGAAGCGCATTGTGTTACCAAATAGCTGTAGGTCATTTAAACAGATGAAAGGGTCAGCTCAGACATATTGTAAATAAATTAAAATACTGGGTAAGCGCAGCATGTACCTGAAGTCCCACTAATGCATAAATGTAAATGAACAGAAATAGTAGAACTCCGAAGTTCGCAATGCTTGCCACAGCACGAACAATCATTGCAAGCAATTCCCTCAGAGAAGACCAATTCCTGGCTAATTTAAAAACACGAAAGAGACGAAAAGATCTCAACGAAGAAACAGCGCCCTTTTTTGTGGCTTCATTGGATATGAATGAAGGCGGCGACGCAATTGTCTCCAAGATGCCCATGCAGACAACAAATGCATCAAATAAGTTGAATCGGTCTTGCGCATAAAGTCGAACGCCCAGCCCAAATATCTTCATCAGCATTTCAACAAAAAATACACATGAAAGTGCAAAGTTGATGATCTCCAAATCTGAATCCAATTGCGTTGGCATTGGGTAATGATCGAGCGACAACACAGTAGTGTTGGCCAGGATGACCAGCATGATAAAATTGCTAAATGCTGGATGTGAGACCAATTTGTACAACCAAGGAAGACGTGGTTTCACATTTGCTAGCCTTTCTTGCGCCCTGAGCTCGAGCTCTTTTTTCTCTTCAGTCGTCGGACCTCTATCTTCGTCTAAATTGAACTCGTCGGAAATGACTGCAAGTGTCAAGTTCATTACAAAGAACGAAGCAAAAATGATAAGCATCAGAAAAAACAAAGCTGCTATCAACGGCTGGTTCGCGTCCATTGTCATGTACATAATTCCGGTCCAACCTTCCTCGGTGATCGATTGAAATATAGTCATAAATGCCATGCCAATCGTATCAAACGTCGTGTATCCATAATCTAGAGAGTTTTGCCACAGGGCATGATTCATGGCCTTGCTGTTTCGAAAGCGAGCGTTGCCAAATGTATCATAATCAGTGCCACAGGTTGTTGTCGAACTGCACTGGTGATTTCCAGATTGGCCTGGTGACGCGCACAAAAGTTGATCGGATTCATCAACTGGCCAATAACAATCGTGTGGTGTGTGCCAAGGTGACGTCTCTTTTATCCATTTGCCTTCGGAGTCAGCGTACTCTAATAAATCAATGTCTGCGCATTTGTAAGTAGCTGGGTCTGCCAATACATCTTTTAAATATGACTCAGGAGCTGGCCAAATGTAGCTCTCGCTGATGTTGTCGTAGTACATCTTGACAGGAAATTCAGTCAAACGACAGCGCCGATTCATACCGCCCCCGAATAGCTGAATACCAAGGATGCCAAAAATGAAGAAGACGAATATTTGAAGGATAACCACATTTCCGAGGGCTGGCAAAGCTTTTAACAATGCTGTAATAAGGCGACGCATACCAGGAATCACAGTCAGAGATCGTAATGGACGAAGCACTCGAATTGTGCGAATGGCAGATACGTTTGGAACTGATGGCAACGTTGCAACAAGGCTGTCAATATAGCAACAAGGAACGATTAAACATCAGATATTACAACCACAGCACAGTACATTCATCCAAACCTTGAGATGACCACCGCGAAATCGAGTAAGTTCCATGAGTCTTTAAGGTATGAACCCTTTCCAAACATGAAGCCCATTGCAACAATTCGTACCACGCTTTCGACTGTGAAGATAACCGTAAATGGCGTCTCGGACAGTTGTGCTATGT
The DNA here is from genome assembly GCA_023337935.1 of Elongisporangium anandrum. Classification (NCBI taxonomy): domain Eukaryota; phylum Oomycota; class Peronosporomycetes; order Pythiales; family Pythiaceae; genus Elongisporangium; species Elongisporangium anandrum. The sequence goes on along the minus strand of JAADXR010000087.1, from coordinate 77,479 downwards.
GATTTCTCAGTGAATACGCGGGAACAAGCTCGCCATTTACATACTTGACACCTCTGCTGATGGGGTTCAATTCATCATCAACTACAGTGAAGTCATAAATCCCAAGAATGCCGGAATTAGCCATAATCGCGATAATGATGAATCGATCGCAGTATTTGTTCGTAGCCAACCAAATGCAAGTCTTGCGAATTATGTTTTCTCGCGTTAAGAAGCCAAACGCATAGTCATTACCAAATTTCTGCATAGTAGAGTGCGATAAATGCATTAATCACCGCAGCATTGATTAAAGCATAAAAGAACACGAACCTTCTTCTCTTCGACATGAGCATGCCGACGCTGAGCAGCGATGGGGGCCGAGGCATCAGCCTGCTTATTCGCTTCATTTCCTGTTTTGCTGTTCATGCTGATTCCGGCGTCGTGATTCATGCCCTGGTCTTGAACCAATCGCCCAAATGCATTCTGCAGAAACGCTCGAATAGCAAGAGGTGCCGAGCCTGCCACACACTCTACGTCGGACCTATCGGAGGTTGACAGCGCAAGTTCCGAGAACGGAGTGGGTACGATTGGAGCGGATGAGAAACCAATTGCGCTCTCTTTGAACAAAACAGCGGCAGCGTGTACGTGTTGCGTGATAAACGGCAGCGCGCCAAGGCTTGCGGCGAAAAACTGCAGCGAAGCGCGGGCTCAAGGTAGTTACTCCAGTTGGGGATACAAAAATAGGGCCGACCCGCAGATTTATCGCTTGAAACGACGCGAAAATAATATCTGCTCCCATTCACGATCTCAAAGGCCTCTCTTTCAACGAAGCCCATGCAGATGCGTCAATTGGCTGCCGCCGCTCCGTCTCATCATATTTAAGCACCTGTCGTCAGCTCCTACTTGGGCTTCCACTGCTGCATGGAACAAAGGAGCGGTGCAGAATTGAATGCTCCATTGTGTCTTGTGCCACCAGACGCATCGACCGCCTTGCGCACAGGTCCATTGAGTCTCAATCATAGAGACATCGTGCTGGCCATCGACGTAGTATTAGTTGGCAAACTTGAGTAGGTAATGTTGCTCGAAAGTGGGCTGAACGATATGCTAAATCTGATTCCCTGGGAATACGGACATTTCAATCCATCTTGAACGGACCAAACATTTATTTTTCAATGAATTACCTCAAGGCTGACTCCCTGAGGCGGGGTCACTAACTCCAGGGTTTCCCTTACCAAGTTATAAATGGCTTTTCGTGGGAAAAAATAGATTGCTTGCGCCACGAGCGCCCATAGAGAGCAACTGGGCCGCAGGCAAATGCGCGGCAAACCTTAGCGAGCGCCTACTAGAGAGCCCCGGAGAGAAAGCCGCTGCCCAACCACGTCTGAAGGTGGTGGATGGTGGGGTGAGTATGGGCAGCGTGTTTGGGACGCAGACCCGAAATGAGATCCGAGACGTTTACGATGAGAGCACGCTGCTGCAGTTACTCGGCACGGACCAGAGGCAGAAGCTTCTGCAGAGCGCGCAGCTCAAGAGAGCTGATGACAACCACCCGATACAGGCAACCGCGGGGCGCGTGCTATTGATCTTTGATGGCTCCATCGATCTGTATCAGGACAACGTCTTGATACGAAGCATTCGAGCCCATCGAACAACCACGGAGAACCGGAACAGTCGAACAAGCACGGTAACACGGTATTCCGTATCCGAGAAGAGACCGTTTGACAACAAGAATGTGACGCTTACAGATGAAATCCTGATTTATTGGAAGTCCGAGAACGAGCTGCTGTGTCGGTATGCGTTCCAGGCAGGCGGCGAGGAAGTGATCCTGAAATCGCTCGTGTGCACCAGCATCACAGTCCAAGAAAGAACACGCTATTTATCGATATCAGTCAAGCATCTGGCTGCCAAAGGAAGCAAAGCGTCACCTTTAAATGTGCTGACCAACTCGGATCTGATTGAAGTCTTGGCTGGGATCCCTTTTTTCGCTGACATTCCTCGGGATAAGCTCATTGCGCTCACGGAACTTTCGACCATTCGTGTTTATCCGAACGAGTGTGTCATCTTTCGAGAGGATGAAGGTGTCAGTACGCAAATGTTTGTTACTTTGGCCGGTAGTCTAGAGGTTTCTAGCTCCCGGGCGAATGCTCCATTGGCCAAGCTGGAAGCGGGCTCATTTTTTGGAGAAATGTCGCTGTTGATTAATATCCCTCGTGCTGCAACTGTGACTGCCATCGAAAGCTGTATGCTCATGAGCATTGAAAAAGAAGCCTTCCATGCCTTCCTGGACAAATCTCCTGAGGTGAAAACGAGCGTGTATAAGCTTCTGAAAGAGCGATTACTTGTGAAAGCACTCATGAGTGGTGTACTGCCATATCTGAACTCCGTCCCCTTGCCAAGAATGATTGAATTTTGCTCTGATTTGATCATCGAAGACCAAATACACAAAGGCGACATCGTTGCAGAGCAAGACTCGAGCGATCCAAGATTTGGACTCTTGGTCTACGGCGCATTAGAGATTACAACGATGCAACACAAATGGAACGGAGTGCATCGCGATCATTCCGTCTTCCTCACACCAGGCTGTTATTTTGGGCCTTTCACATTCGTCCGGTTAAATTGCCACAACGGGAAACTCTACGCTCGGTCGCCAGTGGTGATACTGAGTTGCCCCTACGAGAAATGCCAACAGTTACTAAACGAATTCCCTCATGTTGCTGCAGAAGCTAACATTGCATGGTTTGGTGAGCGGTGCGACCTCGCAAGTGTTCTGCGGCACAGAGTGTTAACCGAACGGTTCCGTGGCTTCTTGGAAGCCGAGCATAGTGATGAAAATTTTACGTTCTATCTGGATGTGGACAAGTTTCGCGATACAAAAGACGAAGAGCGAAACCACCTTGCAAATTATATCCGAGAGCGATACATTCAACCCGATTCGATCAAGGAAGTAAATCTTCCTGCAGGTATTCGGGATGCGATCATCGACAAGCTGAACAAGTTGACGCCTGAGGAGATCGTTCCGACCACATTTTTCGATGCAGCTTGGGACGAAATCATGCGGCTAATGACTAAAGACAGCTTCCCAAGATTCAAGAAAAGCCCACAATTTCAAAATATCCTCGACACGCTTGATCCGCACCTGAATCGGAAAGGCTCGAAGCTCATGGATGCGTGTCATGCCTTTCGAGACTCGCTGAATGTGGTACGGCCAGAGCACGTGGAGTCTATCGCTGTGAATCGGCTGAATCAGATGCTGAGCACAATACGGAAGTCCCAGGTCCAGCATAGCGTCGTTGTCAACGCTGCGATCATGTCTAACAACGCAAAAGTGCGCGCTGAAAGCTGAGCCGCATTTACGACTACGCGCTGCAGCAAGTTTTGACGAGTACTCCCATCCCTCCATCTATTACTAATAAGCTAAAATTCTTAGCATGACTCCACTTCCATTCACAGAGCGCGACTGAAATGTACGAATTGGGGCGCATGCTCATAGATCGAGTGCATGGGCTGGGCTGGCTCTATGGTGATTTTGCCTACGCGATCATGGCCTTGAGGCAGCTGATCACGTTGCCATCGGCTTCTCTTAACTTACGGTCCGCCTGCTGGATCGTCAGCTCCATCTCGCGTGCAATCAGCTCCACGTCTTCCTTCTTCACCTTGACAGCAGCCAGAGCCTTCTCACTAATACAGTCATTGAAACAGCGAAGTAGTTAGTACACGCAGAAGACACGGCGTTATGCAGCCAGTCCCTTACCGCTTGCGCTCGGCCTCCTTATCAGCGTCTTCCTGCTTGCGCAGGGCCAGGAACGCCTCCTTCATCTTGTTGCCGTCCACCTGCTTCTCCTCGACCACGTCCGTGAGCTTGTCCATGGCGCTGCTCTCCTCGGCCTTGCTCTTGTCGGTCTTCTTCTGCTCCTCCTCCTCGTCGTCCGAGACGGCGTCCTCGTTCACATCGGCGCCGTTCTCGTTCTCCTTCACGGCCGCCTCGGGCTTCTGCTCCGCGGCAGGCTGCTTGCTCTTCTTACTCGGACTCATGATGACCGTCACTTTGTTGCAAATGGGCTCTGCTCCGCTCGTTCCACCCTCTGCATCTGATTTCACAGGGTATGTATTATCACAGTTTTTTACACTTCATCAAACCATACATTCGTCGTTTTTTACAAGCCGCATCTATTACTTCTCACAGGATCTGCGCGCTGATTGGGCCATCGATTGCTTGGCTCTCTCCCTGGCTCGTGCGGTCGTTTCATTCGACCGCCACTTCAGATCTCGTCGGCCCCAGCGCAAGAGCTCCTCCCGCCCTCCAAGTCCAAGATGTTCGCCCGCGCCGCCCGCCGTGCCGCCCAGGTGGCCTCCCGCAACGCCACGCGCGCCATGCACACCAGCCAGGCCGCCGTCGCCAAGACCGGTGCCAAGCCCGTGGCCGCGGCCGCCGTCGTGGCCTCGGCCGCTCTTGCGCTCGCCATGACCGCCCAGCCGGCGCAGTCCAAGGCCGCCCCGGCCGTCCCGCACACGGGCGTGCCCGGCACAAAGCACGAGCGCACGTTCATCGCCATCAAGCCCGATGGTGTGCAGCGCGGCCTCATCAGCGAAGTCATCGCCCGCTTCGAGAAGAAGGGCTACAAGCTCGTGGCTCTGAAGCTCATGACCGCCTCGGAGCAGCGCGCTCGCGAGCACTACGCCGACCTATCGGCTCGCCCGTTCTTCCCTGGTCTCGTGTCCTACTTCACGTCGGGCCCCATCGTGTGCATGGTCTGGGAAGGCACGGACGTGATCCTCACGGGCCGCAAGATCCTGGGCGCCACCAACCCCAACCAGGCCGCCCCCGGCACGCTGCGTGGCGACAACTGCATCTCCACGGGCCGCAACCTCATCCACGGCTCGGACGGCCCGGATTCGGCCGCCCACGAGATCGGCATGTGGTTCAAGCCTGAGGAGATCAACAACTACGAGCGCGCCCTCGACACGTGGATCGTCGCGGACAACTAAGTTGAATGACCATCAACAGCCAGAGCCATGGCCAGTCGGATGCAATCGAAGCGTCGATGAGCACGGCTTCCGCTGCTTAAAGCCTCAATAATAAACCTCCGTCAGCATCACGCTGTCTTGCATAACTCGGTGCTATTCACTCAGTCCATCTCCTGCTCGCTGTCGTCTTCCTCTGCTTCCGATACGAAGGGCGAGTCGTCCTGGTGCTCCAGCGCATAGCTCTCGACCTGCCACCGCTGGCTGCGGCCTTCGGACGACTGCGTCACGGCCGTGCGACGAAAGCCGTAGAACCGCGCGGGCTGCAGCGCCGGCTCGGCATTGTTGAACTCCCAGCCGAGATGGTAGAAGCACGAGTTGCAGTGCACGATGCTCCACGCGTAGCCTGGGAACCAACTGTCCTCGGTGCTGCGCGCCACGTCAATGAACGCGTGCTCCGCGTGGATATCTCGCAGCGTCAGCACCTGGTGCACGTGGCCGCCTGGGTTCACGAATGTGCCCGTGGTGCCACGTGCCGTCATGCTGAAGATATCGCGCGTAGATACGAGGAAGGCGCCGCACCGAGCGCAGAACATGTCTTCGGCCAGCTGGTGCAACAGCTCCATCTCGGTGCGCAAGAGCTCCACGATGGAGTCGATCTGCAGCAGCGCGAGCCGCTGGCGCTTGTCAAGCGGCAGATTGGCTGCCAGCCAGTATGCGAAGCGCATGGGATCCGGACTCGACTGCCGCAGGAACTGCTCTGTGGTCGTGGCCGTGGTGGACGCGCTGGTCATGGACCGGAACCAGTTGCCGTGCATGGACGACGTGAGTATGCGCTGGATGCAGGCCACCAACTCGTGCCCATCATACTGCGAGAACTCTCGTGGGCCCCAGAACGCCGGCATTTGCTTGTACCATAACCGTGTGGACTGTCGTATTGAGCTTGGCGCTTTGCTAGTGGCTCCGAAGGGCATGGGCGCTGGCCCAATGTGCGGCAGGATCTCGACCTCGCCGATGGACGCGCGATCATTTGTCTGTCGCGGCCGCACACGCTTGAGCCGGAACCGCTGTTTGGCAGCGCCAGTGATCGATGCACACTGGTCCACGACGTTGAACCGCTCCACGCGCACAGTGGTGCCATAGGCCACGTCGCCCTATCACCACCACCATAATCAGTCGATTGTGCGAGACAGAAAGCCAGGATCAGCGCAAGCACACCTGGTGGGGGCATAGTACAGCCAATAGAGCGCCTTCGCTGGACAAAAGCTCACGAATGGGCGCGAAATTGGCGTCCGAAAGCATGCGCAACGGCAGCTCCTCGCCTGGGAACAGCACCTATCGTCCATTGGGCCGTCAGTAAACGACCTTCAAACGCAGCAGCGGTTGCAGCAATCACGCACGACGTCCGGCAGGAAGATGAGCGGCATGGTCATGATCTGTCCCTCGGGGAAGAGCGACTGGCGGTAGTGCGCCACGGCCTCCAGAGCGCCCAGGTACGCATGCGGCTCAGTCGTCATGGGATCCACTTGCCAAATGAAGGCTCCTAGTGTTGACCAAGTTAGTGTGGAAAATACTCTTTCACACTATATGGGTGATACACTTCTGATTGGCTGTAATTATGATTTGCTGGGATAATAGCGAATCAGAAGATACTGTGACACGCGCAGAGCACTTGACATCGATCTCCGAGGAATGCCATGGACTATTATCGCGTGCTCAATGTGACGCGGTCGGTGGCAAGCGACTGAGCTCTAATCCTCTCTCTTATGTGTGGCTGACAACCAACTGACCTTGTTGTGCCTATCTATACGCTGCTGTTATCAGATCTGCATCGCCCAACGAGATCAAGCAGGCCTACTTGCGCCTCGGTACGTCTCCATTTGATAGGAAGTCCATGCCAAAGACTGACGTATTGGTGCTCTCTATAGCCAAAGCGTTGCATCCCGATGTCACTGGCAATGATTCGGTACGGTAGGTTGAATAGGATTTTGAGATCGCCCGTTCCTGAGGCTCACGTGCGCTTTTGTATCGGAAATGTAACAGCAAAAGGCTGAGGAATTCAAGCGCGTGAACACTGCGCACGCGATTCTCTCGGATGCCAACCAGCGGCGTCAGTATGACGCTGCAAGACCGCATTTTGGAGCTCCGGACACGTCCTCAGGCCAGCAGCATCCGTATGCGAGCACTGCGTATGGGCGCAATGCGCACTCGAATCGGCCGGATTACGGCGGTCAAAAGTTCTACGGCATTGACGAGGAGGTCTGGCTGGCGCATCACTACGGCCCGTACACAGCACGCAAGCACAGCGGCATGCCACCACTCAGATACGGCATGCATGTCGCGGAGGAGCGGATGCGCGAAGAAGAAGACGCGCGGATTCGACGGTAAGAACCCGAACAACGCTTGAACGAAAGAACGGCAACTGATGAGCCACGATGCGGATGAGTAGCATGCAACGGCATTACAAGATGGATTCTTCAGCCGGGTATTCGCTCCGTCGAGATGCTCGCTTGCGCAAACGCGCAGCCGAAGAAGCGGCAAACAACAAGAACCAGAAGAGCAGCGATAAAGAGGACCCAGACGAGCATTGCGTCATTTCCTGATCACATTCTAGACGTCCCGACCCAATGCAGCCATTGCAGCTGTACGTAACAATAGTAAACGCCACGCAAGATGGACGAAATACAAGCTTCAAAAATGGCGTTAGGGCGCGTTATTACTGTGCTGAAGGATGGATGTCGGCAGCGCTTGCAAGCCGAGCGCATAGGAATACAGTCTCGCATCGATCGCATCGCCCTGCTGCTTCTGTCGTTCGAGTAGCCACGGGATGAGACCTTCCAGCGGCGCTAGAACAACCTGGATCATCTCGTCTTGCTCTAAATGCTGCTCGCTGTCGTCCGGATCCTGCTCTGCCTCGCGAACCTCCATGAGCAGCAGCCGGCACTTGCCGTTGGTGATGCCCTGGTCGTTCACCATGGGCGGACCCATGTGCAGCACACGTGAGGCCGTGAAGCCCGTCTCTTCCCGCAATTCACGCGAAGCCGCGACTTCCGGCGTCTCGTCGGCATCGATCAGGCCCGCTGGCAGCTCCACGACCCATTTGCCCACTGTCGGTCGGAACTGCCGGATCAAGATCACTTGCACCGGCGCGTGCGTATCGCTGCCAATGAGGAATGGGAACACCACGACTGCATCGCACGGGTCCTCTTGCTCTGCCGCCATGGGCTTGTCTAGTTGGTCTTCTTTGGGTCCATGGCGCTCATCGAACGGCTTGGGATACGTGGTCGTGCGCTCGATGCCGGTCCAGTGGCGCTCGCGTCCGGCCAGATCCAGGAACCGGATGCTCTTGAGCCGAAGCCAGGCGTTCTCGAACACGCTCTGCTCGCCGATGACGCGCGGCAAGAGCTGCGACTGTGGCTTCACGCGTCTCGCTCCATTGGCTGCCGACGAGATCAGACGCCGGCCCAAACCCATGATGGGAATGATGTTGGATGGGATTAACGGGTTGTTACGTGGTGGGGTGTCTATTCAACAACTAACCGTTGTTTGCGTCATGGTGTGGATCAGTTCTTAACGTACACCACTTCCACCGGAAGCGCGACGCTCGTGTGCACATCAAGATATGCGGACACAATCACGCGCACTTCAAAGACGTATTTGCCTGCGAAGATGAGGAGAACGAGCAATGTTACAAGTCTGAAGACGCAGAGCAAGGGCCAATGCATCCTATTGCTATTGAGAAGCAACGTACCAGCGACGCCAGGGCCGAAAAAGCCCACAGTCTGTGGGACTTCGCGAGACAGATCCACAATCTGGTCATGATAACACGATAGTTCAGCATGGGCAGAGGCAGAAGCATAGAGGGCTGAGGACTCGACTTACTTTCCAAGCAGCAAAGACGCGACTGCTGTTCTTCTCGACTACGAGGCACCAGAGGTGCTCCTTGCGGAACAGACTGGCCGGATCGATGTCGTCGTAGAACGTGGCCGCCAGAGGAGCGATCTCGCCTGACTGTAAGTGCTTGCGCGTTATCTTCATGTTGAGCGTGATCCAGTCGCCCGGCTGCACATTGGGCTCATCTAGCACGGCAAGCGTGGCGTCCGAGATCTCCAAAGCTGGCAGAGACGACGACTCACTCCTCGCAATGCGCGCCTGCTGGTCTCGCAGTGATTCGGCATCGGCCACAAGGCTGCCCTGCGCCATGCTGCTTAACAGGCTGATGGAACGCGTCAGCGTCATGGATTCGTACGCGCGCTTGACGGAATGCTCCATGGCGATGGTCGTAAAGATCTACAAGCCCACATAGTCAGCCACTGACACAAGCAAAGAGCTGTTGAAGACATACCTCCACCAGGAATGGGAACTCGAGCATGACTTTGTGGAAGCGCATGTCCACTGCAGACAAGAGACACATTAGAAACCAGAGCTGGAGCAAGCAGGTTGAATGCAAAGGCACAGAAGCTCACCCCACGCAGGCTTGGAAACGCCCTGCAACTTGGAGCGGCGGAGAAAGTAGTACAACGCGATCATGTACTCTCTCGCGATGTGGTTCGGGTGCTTCTTGATGCGACTGAAGACCTCGGCAGGCATGGCCTTGGCCGCTTCCATCTTCTTGAGCATTTTGTCATGGGCCTTGGCTCGCTGCTGGGCCTGGATCTGGTCTTCTTCACCCGTGTGCGCCGTCATCTCATCACTCGAGAGCAGCAGCTCCACAATGTCGTGTACGCTCATGCGCGGCTGCAGTGCATCCACAAAGAGCGCGTGCGTACGCTTGGAGATCTGCGTGCGGTCGCGACGACCGGCGTTTTTGGTAAGCTTGTACATGCCCCAGGCGATGCCGCCAAAGATCACGACAAAGTAGAGCAGCACGAACAGCGAGCCGCTGCTGCCACTACCGGAGAACGACGACAGCATGGCGAAGTCCATGAACAGCGACTGCGGGCCGTCCGGATGGCCGTACTTGGCGTAGTTGGCCATGCCAATGGGGTCCGTCAGTGCCTCGTAGGCCTTGGTCACACGCGTGAATTGCGCGCCAGCCAGCGGGTTGTGCAGGTTCTTATCCGGATGCAGCTCGCGGCCGAGCTTGCGGTAGGCCTTCTTGATCTGCTTGATGGACGCCGAGTCCGCGATCTTGAGGATCTCGTACGGGTCGAACACGCCCGAGACGTCCACGCTCTGCAGCTGCACCAGGCAGCGCCAGGCCAGCGTGATCGCCACGGCCAGCACGCTGAGCTGGATGGCCACAGAACGTGTGCGCAACTGCTTAGGGCTCTTCCAGAGCCGGAATCCCAGGAACAAAGCCGCCGGCACGATGTACAGGAAGAGCATCACGCAGCCGAACGAGTAGAAGGCCGCATCGGCCTCCGACACCACCCCAGCCATGATGATCTCTTGGTGCTGATCAATCGAACTGACGTGATGGATTTGACGCACAACATGTGTCACTCCAGCGAGGGATCTCGTGGCATAAAACCCAGTCTTTGCAAAAGACCAATAACCCAACATTATTTATAGCAATGCAGTGGTTTTGTATTTTTGGCTTTTTGCTCTTCATCGACAACAACAGATCACCCAAATGCAATGGCGGACGGCCAGGAATAGCGGCTATCTATGGCTCCATGCACGCTTGGCGTATAAATAGGAGCGCGAGCGAGTGAACGAAACCAACGGACGCCAAGAATACCTTCGTGGTCCAATGCATGGCTGTCTACTAGTTCCGCATTTGCGTCCAACCCCAGCACCGGATCCCCCAAGCCAGCCAGCCACAAGCATGACGACGCCGCTCAAGGCGCTGATCCAGGAGCGACTGCGAGCCAAGCTGGGTCGCCACGAGGACGACGCGGGTGGTCAAGAGGTGGCAGAAGAGGTGGCCAGTGAGAGTCTCGCTATGGCGCAAGAACCGCATGAGCGCGCGTTCGCAAGACCACCGCCTCGCTCGCCAGAGTTCCAGCGCCACACGTCAATGCCGCTGCCCAGAAGGTTCCCAGTCGAAGTCGCTGTGGAAGAAGAAGAGCACGAGAGCAGCGCGTTCCTGCCACGACACCACCGTCGACCAAGATCCCACCGCCATCACCACCATGAGCACCACCACCAGCACAAGCACCACCAGCACCAGCACCAACACCAGCACCAGCCATCGACCAGAGCGGCATTGCCATCCCCAGAGCCCAGGATGCCGCCTGTATCGCCCTGGGGCAGTAGTCGCAAGGGCATGCATCCGCATCGGAACAAACATCTGGAGGCCAAGAACAATGGCGACGAAGTGCGCGGCCCGAGTCTGGCGTCCGAGCGGATGAACCGAAGCCACCAGCATCCTCCAGCACCAGCACCACGACCGCGCTTCGAGCCGTACAAGTCCAGATACGAGTACGATCAGCAGCAGCAGAGACGCATGGGCGTTGAAGTGCGGGACCCGCCACAAGATCGGGAGCATCGATTTCAGAGCGCCAAGAGCTCCACGCTGCCCAAGGACCATGGCTTCAGCCCGTTCCGATCGTCCAGCAGCAGCCAAGAGCGAGCGAGATACAAGCCGAGAGCTGGCAGCAGTCAAACTCACGATCTGGAGCGAGCCAAAGAGCGGTCCAGTGGGTTTGCATCAAGGTCGCGAGCGCCGGAGCACCACCACCCGCGCATCCAAAGCTTCCGCACGGTGGATACGACTGCCGAGACCGGCGCTGCTTACCCGAGGACCGAGTTCCCAGCGCCGCTGGACATGCAGCTCATGGAACAATCGCCTGATGCGCAGTCGCAGCCTCGCGTGCGCTCGTACGAATCCATTCTCTCGCCCGACAGTCGCCTTGCAGCCAAGGTAAGCCATCTACGCAGCCATCTCTCTCACCTGTTCCATGGGCTAACGGTCTCGCGTTATCACTAGGCGTTCGTGGACAAGCGACGACGACGGGCAGGCAGCAGCACGCCCCGCACTATGGCGACGCAGCGGTGGCTGCAGTCGCTGGACGCGCCCTTGCCATCCGACGGCCTCTTCTTCTCGCCTGACGTCATGCTGTAGGCTCGTACTTATAATAGTCGTTGTCCGTTATCCCATCCATCTCCCTCGCGACCCGTCGCATCGCCTTTACTTCCCACTCCAAGATCTTTAACAAAGGATGCGGCTGCCCACGTACCAGACCAACGCCCATGGCGCCATGCCCGCGCCGTCGTCCGCTCGATCGCTGTCCATGCGCATCGTCTCGGCGCTCGGCGCGTCCATGCTGCTGCTGGGCCTGATCGTGCAGCTCTCGACGCTGCAGCTCGCGCTGCACGAGGAGTTCCAAGCGGCTGCCACGACGACGACCCGCATGGACGCGGTGGCCGCCATGATCCAGCAGCAGACAGAGGTGGAGGACCCGCTGCAGTCGCCCATCTTCCGGCAGATCCTCGATGCGCTCTCGCCCTCGCCGTCCTTTGTGGACGCCAAGGACGACCAGGCGTACATTTCCATCGCGTTTGGCAGCCAGAACGTCGTCTCGGGCGACTACGTGCCCATGGCCATCGTAAGCTCCTTGCTATTATCGCGTTAGTGTGTCTGCAGTCCTAACGAACGAACTCTACTCTGTTCATGGCTTGAACAACGAACAGGCCGAAGACGCGCCGTCGCTCTCGCTCCATTCTGCCGGCGACGGCATCTTCACGTGGATCCTCATCGACATCGATGCGCCGGACCCGGCCAACCCAGCGCACGCGCCGTTCCTGCACATGATCGTGGCCAATCTGCTCGGCAACCAGTCGTCGACGCAGCCAGAACTTACGGTCGTGCCTTATTACCCGGTCTCGCCTCCGATCGGCCCGCATCGCTACGTCTCCATGCTCTTCCGCCAGGCCGCACTGCAGCCTGCGGACGAGCAGGAGCAGCAGACGCTTGCGAGTCAGCGCAGCAAGTTCGATGTGCCGGCCTACGCCGAGACCCACGCGCTCACACTGGCCGACACGACGTACTTCTACTCGCAGCCGCAGAGCTGAGAGCGTGTATGTAAGAGAGTGAGTGTGGATGAGTGAGTCATTGATTGCCCGCAGGAGGCAAAGAAGCTCGACGCCGCCTCTGCATCTTGCCAATGAGCTGCTGGTGGCGCGTGGGCAGCAGCTGGAGGTCCCGAGGCGTTAACGTTAATAGCTTTTCGTATCGTTTCGCGAACTGCACGAGCTCTTGTTGCGCTGGCGGCAGTTTGAGCAGCCGAGAGCTGGGCACGCGCACGAGATTGCGCAGCATTTGCTCCTGCTCGGGCGTGATGGTCTGCAGCTTGTGCCACGTCGCTACCACGTGGTCCTGCTGTTCTGGGTCCGCCTCATTGACTTGGACTTGAGGATCGTCAGTCATGGCTGATGCAGACACGACTGTGCGCTGGCTCAGCTGGTCGATCTTCTGCTGCACCTTGCGACAGGCCAACTGCACGAACGGCGTCCTGGGCAGCTTGCTCTACAGACACAGCATCACATTAGCCCCGTATGGCCCCCAGCGCTCATTGGAGTTGTCACGCACCAGTTTCCTATCAATGTATTTGTCCTGCAGCATGCGGATCAATTGGGCATCAGGGACGATGGTCGGTGTTACGAGCGACAGCTGCTCCATCTCTTCTGCGATGTCTCGCAGGACGTTGCGAGCCACGACGTCAGCCTCCGTGTTGGAGGCGTTCCTGGGACTTGGAATGGCTCGGGTGCTGGTGCTGAGTTGGTTGTTGTTGCTGACTGCCGTCTCACTGGGCTTGACGACGGAAGGCAGTCGCAGTGGTGGCGGTGGGCTGCTTGTTGGTGGTCGAGAGCGTCGACTGGATTCCAACGCTGTTGTATCGGCGGTCGGCAGACTGGAGACGCGCGTGATGATCGGCATCGACAGCGGCGGAGCCTCTTCACTTGATCGCACTGGAGAGCCGTAGATGCTCATGAGCCTATCATCCAGAAGACTGAGCACCGATAGCTGCTCAGTGGGCGATTGGTCATGACCATGCTGAGTATCAACGTCGTCGTATTGGCTCAGTCCAGCAGCCACATCGAAGAGACTGGCCATGTCGCCTGGGAACTTTAACACTCACACTCGAAAGCGCTGGAGCAACGGGTCGCTTGCCTATTAATATAATACCGACGCAGCAGCAGAAATAGCCCCAATGCGGCTTTGTCGCTCGTTCCTGAACTGTCATTCCGGCAGAAGGCGCTTCAAGGGAGTGCCATGTCGACGTTGACGTCGTCCCAATTGCACGTCAAACGCAGCTCCACGCGTCTGCATGCGCCCCCAGGAGGCGTCTCCACGCTCTCGTTTGGTAAGCAGAGCCGTTGTCTCCTCCTTCTCTTGTCTGCAGATGCTAACCTCAGTGCGCTATGCACGATGCAGGTCCTGGAGGCTTTGGCACTGTCGATCCAGCCGAAGCCAGTGACAAGCCATCGTCCATTGAGCCCAGCAGCAGAGGCAACAACAGCAGCTACAATGAGCCACAGACAGGAGGACGACCGCCACGGAGCGGCACCAACAACTACAGCTACAACCAGAGTGTGGCGACTCCGACCTTCACGCCCAACAACCAGCCTCAATACGCCCCTCAGTACCCCATGACGCAGTCTAATGGGCCTCCAGGCAGCAGCTACGGCGGCTACGAAGGTAACATGCACGGCAGCAATCCGCCATCGTATCCGGATGGCCGACCACGCAGCTCCACAAGTAGTCGTGGTTCCTGGGGCTCGCAGCCGCCACTGACCTCATCCAAGCGCGACCAAACGTGGGAGGCCAAACGGCGTCTTTGGGCCACACGTCGTCAGCAAGACGGCCGCAGTAGTAGCGGCGGATCCAGCAGAGGTGGAAATCCGTACTCATCAAGTGGACCAGCGCCCACGCCACCCCCATTTTATGGCCACACACCGCAGAACGAGGTCGGACCGCCGTCACCCTTGACCAAGTTCATGCATCAGCAGCAGACACGTGTGGACTACGAGCGCATCGGCACCGCACAGAGCATGACGGCCGCAAGTGGTGGTTATCCGCCTGATCAATACGGAGCCACGACCACTGGTGGTGGCACAGATTACTACGCCGCCCCGTCATCCAGCTATTCGGGGCAAATGGGATCAAACACCAGCAGCCACGGCCAGACTTCAACCTCAAGTTACGGTGGCGGCCCCAATTGCGGCCAGCCGCCGCCTGCAATGAGTCGTGCTGGCCTCACTTCATCGTCCTCGTACGGCTGCCAGACGCCGGGGACAGCCGCGTCCGGTCGCAGCAGCACCCGCCAGCCGCCAGGCGGCTACAGCAACTGGTCTCCGTTTAATTGACGCACTCACGTCGCAGATTTTAGGTTGATGATAAAAATTGAAATGAGGGTGATAAACAAAATTACATTGGGGAGGTATTAACTACCGCGTCTATCGTAGTGTACAAGAACAAAAAGGATGTTTTATGAGGCTGGGCGCTTTCTTTTCTCTTTGTTCTCTATGAGCAAATGGCAATAAATAGAGGAGGAAAACGCATCGAATGCAGATTCAACATGCCGGCGGGGCCACGGGTGGCGAGTGGATGGCAATGGCGGTCATGAGGTGATCTCCAAGCTGGTCGGAATGATAGGGCCAACATGGCGGAAGCTGGTTCCGATGGGAGGAGCGGCCACTATCAGCATGTCGCATGAATGCGGGCGGTATGTCTCGTCACTGGGCGAGGGCCGGCCTGGGCTGGCTGGTTGCGCAACATGGAGGAGGAAGGAGCAGTATGGAGCTCTGTGCTGAGATGAAGGCGGGCCTTGGGCAGCTTTATACCTTGGAGTTGAGCGAGAGCAGGTAGAACTGGGCTTGGATATGCTGAGCCGGTCCCTGGCACTTGTCGAGCGGATCCAGATATCGGGTCTCGCGAGCGAAGCGCGCAGTGGCGCGCACGATCTGACTCTCCGGCGTCTCGGGTGCATCCAGTTCGGGAAACGAAAGTGTGGCGGTGGGCGCGATAAAGCGCTCGATTTCGCTGCTGACCTGTGATTGAAGCTGTTGACTCAGTACGTTGCTGTTGAGGCCGCTGCTGCTGGCACCACTTATCGTGCGTCTTCTCGCCACCGGTCGGCAAAGCAGATCGTCCAACGCGGCGTTCTCAGGATCCACGAGCTCAAATGAGAACTGCAGTGCGCTGTCGAAATCGCTGTCGTCCATGGGCAGTAGATCGTCGACGCGGGATCGCTTGTGGTGGCGGCTGCTGTTCGTAGGCAGCGAGGTCGAGTAGGTGGCCATCGGAGTCTTGGCCGGCCAGCGCGATTCGAGCGCGACCAGATCTTCACAAGCGCGTGATCGCTTCATGGACCAGAGCGGGGGCATACAGGAGGAACGTTGCGTCAATGCCGGATGGGATAAGTAGATGAGTGGGGCGAAGCAGGCGTCGTCCCAAATCGCTAATGGGAGGAGGAGCAACCTGCACTGTGCGTGTCTATCGCCGTCGTTGCTGGTTGGTTTATTTATTCGGTTCCAAGAGCAAATGGCACTCAAGAAACCTCGCTCACTACTGGACGACCGAGCGACAGGCACTCACGTTCGTCCTGGCACCAATAAATCAAGGTTGCGTGGGGTTATATTACGGGCCAGAAGGGTCGAATATAAAAAAGACAGCGGCCAAAGGGGCTTGTATTCAGAGCTTACACGTCTGCTTTTTATCAAAAGGTCTGGGATGTGGGAAGGAGCTGTTCCTTCACGCCGAAACGTTCGGAGTAGATTGGACCTCCAGCACTGCATGCCGAATAGAACTAAATAGATTGGGATCTGCGAAATGACAATTGAGCAGTTACAACTCCACCTGTAAAACTCTATGTATTGTTTATACCGATCGCAACCATTGTTTGGTGTTCAATCGAGGGGAACCGGCGCATCCAGCTACTGCAACCCTTCGCCAACGCCTACACCTCGTTTTTTCAAGGAAAGGATGCAAAGGTGGCACTTGAATTTGGAACTTACCGTACAACACTTTACTGTACTGGAACGGCAAGGTGCTCTCTGTTATTTCTGGAGGTTGCGCTTCGAAAGCTTAAAAGTTTTGTTGACGTTGAGGTTGCTCAGGGATAGGGACAACCAACTTCAATTTAAAAACATGCAAAGAAAAGGATCCAAGACGGTAAACTAAGAAGAAAACTAAGACCCAAGCTCAACACCGAGCGTACGTCCAGTATGATCTCTTTCTTTGGTCGATGGCGCACGCCTCGGTCGCATTCGCGCAGTCCGCCTCATCCGGATTTTCTAACTGTATGTTGCTCAAACGCTACCTCACAGCTTGGGGTGAGGCCAGATGATCTGGGTTCTTCCACCCACTGAAAATCTGCCATCCTACCCACAATGGCTATCATTCCAGTAAATGGCAGAGTTCGAGAATCTTTCAAGAATTATTTCACGCCAGGCTGCACACAAAAAGCTTCGCATGTGGTGTGGCAGGCTCAAATTAACTCATTGCCCCTTTTTTCGGTATAAAATGTTGTGTGTGTTTCCCCAGGCTCAAGATTTGTGGCAGAAACAATAAAAAGCATAATCTTTTCACCCCGCCGGTTGGAAAAACATAATTCTCAGTTACAGTATGCCCTGGCGTTGCGCCGTGTTCTCGGCAGGCACTGATAATTAGGCCGGCTCTTGCAGAGCGAAGGAATCAGTTTCATGCTTGCTCCTCCGTGTTCACGTCAAACTTGGTTGCGTGTATCGAATCTGACAGGTTTCTCAAGTGCATGTTGAAGCTAGCTCAGTTGTATGGGCGGTCGCGTCCCAAAACGGGCCACACGAAGAACGACATTGGCGGCAGCGCGTCACGATTGGAGTCAGAGGTGCAGTTGAGCACGAACAGGATAGCAAGTTTAGTATACGGTACAGTGCATGCAGCTCCCACAGCGTCGCCTTCTTTAACGCCGTGTTTGTTGACGAAGTCGGAAAGCAAGCAAAGCAAGTGCAGCCATGGTATCTTTCTTTGTTGATTCGTACTGCTCTCTGCGTTCGCGGCAACCCGAATCGCGCTGGAATCCAAAGTCCACGTGTTGTGTCAACAGTTGTGGCTTAAATCCAACGAGAGGTGTCAAAGCTTGTTTGACAACAAATGCCGACGTGAAATTAAGCACGTTTTTAACGGCTGTAAGATCTTGGGGGAAACAGGGGGCGAAGTGTCACCGCAGCAGATCGCGGTGCCTTCTCCAGATGGATCTCCACGGCTCGCTGTCATTCTTGCGTGTAAATTGCTTGCGAACCTAAAGCTGCGAGGCTGACGCGCGTATGCGTAGACTTGTGGGTTCAATGCCATTGCGTTCCGCCGTGACTCTAGATACAACAGTCAAACTGCAGTTGCTGATGCGCAGTTGTCATTGGTGCACAAAGTACGCGGCCGTGTTCAAAGCGCATGTGAACGAGGAACCGTCATCACTTGGTATGCAATGCGTTGCTGTGCCCATCATTT
Source organism: Elongisporangium anandrum (assembly GCA_023337935.1). NCBI lineage: Eukaryota > Oomycota > Peronosporomycetes > Pythiales > Pythiaceae > Elongisporangium > Elongisporangium anandrum. Next base: position 59,166 of record JAADXR010000087.1, on the reverse strand, counting down.
TCCACTCGGCAAAGCTGACGTTGACTTGGTACGCAGCTTCACTAAGCTTTGCCTCAGCTTCCACGCGGTGCTTGTGGGAATTTTAATTCCTTGGAGATACATTAGGCCTTGTACTCGTCGTTTCTGTTTGATCATCATGGCTGTGAGAAGCTCTCGGTGGTCCATGTCTCGAGCAGATGAGTTCTGCTTGGATTTCTGCATTTTGCTCTACGGGTAATGCTCTCATCTCCGTAAAACGGAGGCATATTAGCCACGTACCGTACATACTCGCAGGCATCACACTTACCTGCCATAGATGATTGCAATCCTGGCAAAACTTGTGGACTCCAATGAATAATGACCAGCTCGAATACAAGCCCTTAATGGCGTTACCGCACGGGGAGTGGGCGGAAAACGAATCTTCAAGGCAGAAACGCAAGGTATTTTACCATCCTTGAGGAGTGCGGGTCGAAGCAATCAGTGATGATTGCCGCATTTCCCAAGACTTTGGTGATGGAGGAAGCCCACATCCTGTTTTTCTTTCGTTGCAAGTGTCGCAGTGCTTGCTTCGGGGCGACAAAGCCACACGCTGCCCTTCAAGATCATTCACAACGGCATGGGCCACCTGAGAATTATCAAAGCGTGATGAACATGATCTGAGCATTTGCGGACAATTGTTGTGTGGATGCATTTGGCCCCAGGTTTACGCCAGTGAGCTGACTCTCGGTGTTGATTGCTCTCGGCTGCGAAAAGACGAAACCAGGGCTGGCGATCATCTTTTTGTCGCTGGATGTCGCGGAGCCTTGGCTGGTTTCCCGTAAACTACATCAGATGTGCAGTCCGTGTACCCAGTGTGTTGTAAGCTTCTGCTTGGTCAAGAGCTGCTCACTGGCTTCTTTGGGAGCGTCCATGGTACAGTACCGTATTCACAATTAACTGCAGGAGCGCTGGCAAACATACAAAGTCTAACCAAATCTGCAGATGCACCTCGTGCAATGAAATCATGTCTGTACGCATATGACACTTCATTGTTATTATCCGGGTTGATGCCCAATACCTAAAGCTCAGCCAAGAACGCGACGACGTGGGTCTGGCCATTCTGCTCTGCAAGCTGTCGTAAACTTTCGTCCTGCCTGGTAAGCGCAGCCAAGTCGGCACCAGCGCCTCGTAGCATCACCAGCACCTGCTTGTTGCCAGCGTAGGCTGCCGAATGCGCCGGTGTCCATCCTCGATAGTCTGTCCCGTTGACATCGGCGTGGAAATCCAGAAGCACTTGCACCGTTTCCGAAGAGCCGCTCAACGCCGCAAAGTGCAGCGGCGTGCGACGGAACACGCGCTTCTCAACCGCGTTAACATTTGCCTGACCTTGCTCTAGAAGCAGTCGAGCTGCCGCGGCCTGACCGCGATCGCTTGCCCAGTGCAACGGCGTGAGCTTGTACTTGTCACGCAGATTCGCCTGCGAGGGATCTGCCTGTAGGATGCGTGCGAGTTCGTCGACGTCTCCCTCACGTGCAGCCTCGTGCACCTCACTGGTGTCCAGCTTGGCGTGCAGGTCGTCCAGCCCGCCGTGCTCATGGGCGGCTTCGTCGTGGTGGGTGTCGTGGATCTCCTCGCTCTTGCTCATGACGCAGCTTTTCTGAATTTGAAGAAGCAACTGACCTGCACACATGGTGAACGGTCTGCTAAACTCATCTATACGCATAACCTTTAGTAATTATGTATATCTAATTTGAGAGGGTTTACATAAGCGTTAGATCACTTTAGCTTAAATGATAAATTTTATAGCTTGTCATATATTATAACCTGCTATACACAAACTTCAACGCCAAGTTATCCAACTCTTTGCAGATCGCCATCATTGATTGCTCCTGCTACAAGCCAATGGGCTGCATGACCGCCAGCCCGCCGCTGGTGAACAGTTGTCTGCGCTGGCGGACCTTGTGCTTCTCCGCGTTCTCCTGGGCCTTGCGCCGCATGAATGGCGTATCTCTTGGGCTGCCGACGATCACGTCAAGCTCACTGGTCGCCTCGGTCTCTCGTGCTTCGCCCATGGACGCAGCAGCGCGCTTGCGAGCATCGTAGTTCGAGTAGAAGCGCATGAGCTCCAGCAGGAGGCGGTACTTGAGCGCCGACGACAGGTAGTACGCCCCCGGCGGCAGCAGCGGCATCATGCCTCGCAGCTCCGCCACGACCTGGTCCGAGAACACGGCGCCTTCCATGAGATGCATGACGTAGGGCGAGGCCGACGCTGAGCCTTGGCGGTGGGGCTTGGCGCTCGACTGGCTGTAGCCCAAGAGCCCTTTGCTCGGCAGCACGTAGCCGTCCATGCACTCGGGCGAGACGAACGAGCCTCGGAACCCGCGCAGATTGAAGATCACGAAGTCGTTCTCCTCCACTTGACAGCCCACGTGGATCTGCAGCACCGGAGCAACGCGCTCCACAGCCGGCGGCTGCACGAAAACAAGCTGCGGGGTCGACGGTTTGGACGAGACCATGGCCTGAGATGGCGGCGCCACGGGCGCTGGAGCTGCATGCAACGACCGACGCACGTTCTGGCTCTGGTTGCTCTTCACGCGCTCGTAGATGCCGTTGATCTCGGCCGCAGCTTTGTCGTTCCGTCGATGCGAAGTCGACATGGCGAAGACGGCGGCACGCATGAGCGATTTCAGTGGCACATTGCCCTCAGCCTCGTTGGCCTGCGCGTCCTGGTGCCTGCTTTCGGATACAGACGCCATCGAAGTCGTCTTCTGCTGGGACTTCATGGCGCGGTACAGCATCTTGAGCGACTCCTTGGCGCGCAGCATCTTCTCTCCATGGCGCTCCATCTCCTTCCGGAATTTCTCCTGCACGAACATGATCAGGTTTTCCACCTGCACACGATGCCGCTCGCGGATCTCGACCTGCCGCCGCTCGTACTGCTCGATCACCAGACGCTTGTACTCGATCAGCCCCGAGACATACTGGTCCTTCATGCGCGCCAGCTCCTGGTCGCAAGTGCGCCGCATTTGCTGGAGCTCGGTCAATGGCACCGAAGGAACTGTCGGCGGCGATTCGGCACCGTTTGTTTCCGGCTCCTGCGGGGCTGCTGGCTGGTGGAAGGCATCCTCTTGTGGGTCTTCGTAGATGGCGATGTTCTCGCGGATCGACTCGTCGGTCTCGGAGTTGGCTCGACGCACCGGAAACACGGCCTTGACCACCTTCTGTACCGTGTCGTTGAGCTCCATCTCGTCTTGCTCGGCCTCGTCGTCTTCGTCGCTGCTGCTCGTGGACAGATCGTCATTTTCAGCGGATGACTCTTCATGCACAGTCTTGACAGCGTTCTGCCTCTTGCGGATCGTCGATTGGCGGAAGGACAGCGCGAATCCTCCTAATGATCGGCCGAGCATCGGAGGCGCGTCACGCGACTGCGAGCCATCGTTCTGGAGCAGCGCCTGCCGTGCGCGATCCTGCATTTCGCGCACAAGTTTGGCGAGCGCACTGTTGTCGTTCTCAAAGTGGTGTTTGGACGCATTCGCCTCTCGTAGTTGAGTCTTCAGGTCCTCAATCATCGACTGTGCTTGCTCCAATCTGGTTTCCAGCTCTCGCTTCTCCTTGGTTACAGTAGCCTTGAACTCTTCGCTCTCATGGTTGTTCCTCCTGGCGCGCGCGTCATCGTGCGTGACTTCTTTCAGCGCAGTCTCGGCCTTGGTACGCATGGCCTCGGCCTCTTTGAGCCGCTCTTTGTGTCTCTCGACCTCCTGGTTCTTGGCCTGTAGGATGAAGTCGTGTTGCTTGAGCTCTTCGGTCTGAGCTTGCAGCTTCTTCTCGAGCTCCTGCGCCTTTTGCTCCAGCGCAGCACTGCTTTTCATAATGGCCTGGTGCTTCTCCCGCCAGCTTGAGAGCGTCATCTGCGTCGTATCGAGCGTCTTTTGCAATTCACTCAGGCGCCATTCGCCTTCCTCCTTAGCCTGCTTGACCTCGTCGCCTTTGGCCCCCAGTGCTATCTGACACCGCTTGAGCTCCTGGTTCTGGTCGTCCATGGCCGCCATGCTCTCTTTCAACGCCCTGGCCTGCTCTGAGATCTGGTTCATTGCCATGTTCTTCTCTTTGCGCAGCGCTTCGATGGTAATTTTCATATCACGAGCCTGTTGCTGTCGCTCTCCGAAGATCTTGGCGTCGCCAAGGCGGGATTCCTGCTCTGATTGCTGCCAGTGCTGCACCATGGCCAGCGATTTCGCGAGCATGTCCTGCAAGTGCTTGGATCTCTCGGACGCATCGTGCAGCACGATCGCAAACTGCTGCTCGCCGTCGCCCATGAGCTTCAACGACTCTGGGTCTTCCGCAAACTCGGAGTTCATAGTGCGCTCGGTCCGCGAACTCGTCTTGGCCAGCGCTGAATGCGTTGCAAGAAGCACGTCGCCCACTTTCCATCGCGTGGGCACACTCAACCGGTCGTCATCGTCATCATCATCGTCCATGTCGGAGACACCGGCGACCTCATCGTATCGGCGGACGAGGTCTGCAACGCGCGATTGGATCGCACGAACCTGCGGATTGCCCACTCGATTCGTGTACACCGTTTGGGTCGGAGCTGCGTCGCTCGGCGCCGCCGGTGCCAACATGGAAGGATTTGACGGTCCCGTAATAGTCGACGCTCTAGGAGCTTCGACCAGACGAGCATTCTGCTTACGGGGTGACACAGCCTGGATTTTGCTCACCTTGCTCACGCGGTGCATGGGTGGAGCCATTTTGTGCGTGGCGCTGGAGCAATAGCGATGGCCTACATGCACGGCATTGACAGTGATTGAGACGAAAAGCCCGCTGAACAGGGTCACAAACCCAGCATTTTCATTGTGTTTTTGCACGAGCGCTGCCTTATTTTTAGGTCAAAGCTAACTGCTCTCGGTCTTGAACTGGTCAATTTAGACGACCACGTTGACTTCTGAGAATGCAAAATGGACAAGATAGAGCGTCAGAAAATGTGTGAGAGCTCCAAAGCAGGATAATCGAGGACGAATGTACCCTTTGCATGCGGTTTTCTATGGTGAAACGAAGTAGAGCTATCGATAGTGGGTCAAGGCAAACGCGGCATAGGAAAAAAAGCATACAACACGATCAGCGATTACGAGTTATCCACAATGCTGAGCAACGACTTCTCGACGTCTTCAAAGCGTTCAGAGCCGGACCGTCCACGATGGAAATATCCCCGAATGCGTTGCTTCTCGGTCTCGCTCAGCGCTTCCAGACACTTCTTCAGGTGACCAGGCGTGAGATCCTTGCGCGTGATGACGCCGCGGACTTCGCCTCGTCGGTTCAGCACAATCTACAGTCGCAAGCGATCAGGTCAGCACCAAGTCTTCGGTCAAGATGATGTAGACATGAACGCACCAAATGACGCAAGCCAAGCGATCGGAACAGTCGGAACGTACGTGGAACAGGAGTCTAGACAAGAGAAAAGGCACGGGTGTCAGAGCAAGCCCAAGCAACAAGTGGCTGGTAATAAGCAGCATTACCTGGTCCTGCACCGTGTGCGGCGTGGCGTTCAAGTACGGCGTGAGATCCATCCAGAGATCGCGCTCGTCGTCGTCCAGCTTGATCTCATCAATCGTCGGGTAGCGTGGATAGTTGCTCTCAATGTCACGGTACGAGAGCGCGTACTGCTCGTTGTAAAGAAGAGTTGTGTCGCCCGCAGGCTTGCGCGTGAACGGGGCCGGCTTGTCCACAAAGAAGTCCTTGCGCTGTAGCAGCACGCAGAGATGTCTGCGGTTGATGATACCAGCGAAACGCGGTCGCTTCTGTGGCTTCTTGGCCTCGTCTTCTTCCTCATCCTCAGACTGGCGAGGCGGGATCACGACAGGGAACCCGCCGTGGTTGTAGGTCTTGAGCAGATCGTAGATGTCTCCGGCCTTGGCAGTCTGGCTCACGCAGATAGGAGGCGAGCTCATGATGTTCTCAGCGCGCAGATAGCGGCTGTAGAAGGGCGGGTCGTACTCGAGGAACGGCAGCTTCTTGATGTGGATGTGGATGTCGTACAAGCCCTCGTTGAAGATGTTGCCGATCCACCGCGCCGCCATGAGCGAGACCATGATAGGCAGACCCCACTCGATCACACCGGTGCACTCTAGGATGATGACTGTGAGTGAGATGGTCATGCGCGCCATGCCTCCAAGCATACAGGCTGCTCCAATGAGTGCAAACATGCCGTCAGGAGCGCCCACAGGCAGCTGCAGGTAGTGGACACCGAGCACGTAGATGCGGCCAAAGGCGGCACCGGCCAGCAGACTGGGCACGAAGAGTCCTGAAGGCAGCGCCAGGCCGTAGGTCCAGCACGCCATGACGTAGAAGACCGTGAAGAAGATGATGAGCGACTGGGGCGAGAACGAGTCGTCGCCCGTGAAGTGCAGCAGTTGCTTGATCGAGGTCGAGTAGGTCACTGTGAAGAGCGACGCCAGGTCGTTGTACTGGCCGTCGGGGCAGTAAAAGACCACGAGCTTGTCGCTGTAAGGACCGGCCAGCGGGCGGCACTCGCCGAAGTGGTATGAGAGCCAGAAGGAGGCCGAGGCCATGACGAAGGCCACCCAGAGCGCCTCCGTGAGCTTGATCCATCGGTTGCGGATCATCTTGTTGCGGAAGAGCGTGAGCCAGTAGTTGCACTGGTTGAAGATGGCGCCGCACAGGCCGCCCAGCATGCCCATGAGGATGAACAGCAGCAAGTCCGTGACCTCGTACGACTTGGAGCCGATGAACGGACCGAAGGAGAACGTGCCCTGCTGCGTGCCCAGCATGCCCATGATCGGGTGGCTGCTTGCGCTGCCGTCGTCGTCGCCACCCTCGGCCTCGAAGGACGAAATGAAGAAGTTGAAGACAAAGGCTGAGACCATGGCGCAGAAGAACGTGCGCCACGTGAGGTTCTGGTGCCAGAACGAAGCGCCTTCTTCCAGCGCGAACAGCACGCCGCCGATGGGCGCTCCGAAGGCCGCAGCCACGCCGGCCGCCGCACCGCACGAGATGAAGTCGCGCTTCTCCTTGTCGTTGCGGAAGCCCTTGAACTTGGTCCAACTGGTGTCGATGCCGAAGCTCGAGGACTTGCCCTGGGACAGACCAGCGCCGATGACAGCGCCACTGTGGATCATGGGGCCTTCCTTGCCCACGGGCAGACCGCCGGCCACGGAGAACAGGATGCCGAGTGCCTTGACCACGAGCGTCTTGAAGCGCACGACGCGGTGGATCTTGATGCCGTTGAGCGTGGCCTTGATCTCCGAGATGCCGGAGCCCTGCGCCACGGGGCACAGAATGGCCACGCCGTAGGACGCGATGGACACGAAGCCGACGCTGATGCCCGCGTAGATGAGGAACGCGTGGCCGAAGAATACGCTCGGGTCGGTCTTCTCCTGGTGGACGTACTTCTCCATGGTGGCCGTGCGGAAGGACGAGAGCGAGCCCGTGTTGGTCTCCACGAAACACGCCACGCAGGCCGTGGCCAGGCCGATCATGAAGGTCATGACCCAGCGGCTCAGGTTGAGCGTGCGCACCGAGGCCTCCGTCTGCTCGTGGTCGTGCTGCATGTTGACGCGCGACTCGAAGAAGTCGTAGTCGTACGACTCGAGGTGCTGCGCCTTGACCTGCTTGTCGTGGTCCCGGGCGGCCTCGGCGTCCAACTGGGCCTCAAGTGCGTCCATGGCCGCGCGCTTGGTGGACAGCCAGTCCGCAATACTCGTACCATTGCGGTGGCGCAGCGCCTCCTCGAACTCGAACCGGGCCACGCGCGCGTTTGAATACAGGTCGCTGGGGAACGACTGAGTGCGCACAAAGGCCGCAGGCTCGTAGCTCGCGCCCACAGCCGCTACGGGTGCGATCGGCAAGTGGCTGTGGCCGTTGGTGGCGACCACTTCTTCGTATCCGGTGAGTGGGGGGATAGTCGTCAACTCGTGGCCGACCTCGTCCTCGTTGCCGTGGAGCGAGAGCCGCACCTGACGCGGCCGGCGGCGCGAGGGCAGCAACGCGTCGGTTTCAGAGTACTCCATGCTGAAGCGGGTGGCTTGCTGGCTGGGGGCGACTCTGTCTATGTGATTGTGCGGTCGACCGGAGCCCTGCGGTCAGGTGGCTGCTGTGATTAACAGACTTCGCCGCGGCCACCAAACGGCTCAAATGCAGCAGGTCGGATCAATTTTGGACCAACTTCACCACAGAACCAAAAATCTTTGAAAAAATATGAATGTCGCAAAAAGGGGCGGCAGAAGCTCTGACGCGCAATTTTAGCCAGTGGAAATGCAATATGGAGGGTGACAGTGTGGGATTGGAGGAAAACAGGAGCCACTCTGCTCTCCCTCAGTTGCATCGCCACATTCCGGCCCTCACACGAGCGACCGTCAATTGGCGGCCCACACGAAATTTTTTGATCGAGGCGGTAGGGGTCGCTGGTGGATAAAAGCGGGTGCATTGGAAAAACAGCAGCGCTCCGCCTCGCGTGATGAATAATGCCAGAGGATCCCCACATGGAGGAGGAGAGGGGATAGGAGGGGAGGGCAGAGGTGAGGCTTCGCATGACACGATTCGAACTCCCGCGAGGACCCAACCAAGTGAGATACAGCCATTTGGGCCGCGAGACAAGTTTCTTAAGTTCAGAGAGCGGGCCAGCGCTCCATTGCGTGTGAGCCCCATGTCATGCGGGGGAGGGGTTAAAAATCGATTGTGTCTGGAGATCACTCCTCCCAAGCCACGAGTGCACGCGCAATCTGTCTCATTCCGACACGAATGTCCTGGCCTCAATGTACACGTGAGCTAATTCGTGCGCACGCCATCATCGAGCAGGTGTCCACACTGGGTTCACTTGCGATGGGCTGGTGCCTTGGCGGCCTGTGTGTACACCTTTTTCTTTGTTGTCGGCGGCGTTGTACATTTGAACGTTGGTAGCGGCGCCCCAACGAACGCAAGCGTCCGGTCGATAGGTTCATCCCCCTGTGAGTTTGCTGGTGGTGGCAGAAAGTTCCACACGGGAAGCGGAATGGCACGGAACTCAAGGGATGGCTCTGAGTTGGACGCGTGGCTGGTGTAGGATGCTGTATCCTGACGGAACCCCCCCGCAGAAAAGCTGACGGTGTAGTACTGTGAATGGTGATATGTTTGGTTCGCGCAATACCTACAGACTACAGCTGGACAACCACAGATATACAACTGCGTTCTGTAGGTCTGGTGGTCGCACCGTATTGCCCCAATTCTTAGGTCGAACATTTTCATTTTGGCGGGTTCCGCGCCAAGTTGCAGTGAATGTTGAGAAGGGGGCGGGTTTTGTGTGGCGTGCGGCCAGTCTGTTCTGTCGACAGAAAAACGATAGACAGACTCAGACTTATTGCTTGCAAGACGGTCCAAATTCGAAAGGGTTGCTGGGACACGATGCCCGCAAGCCTCTGCTCCTCCCCATTGACACACACGCCACACACCCACGCACTCCAGTCGCCATTGCCCCCAACCTCCCACACATATCACATTCTAGAGGAAGTCAAAGTTTAAGCCAATTTGAGGCAAAAACAGTCTGGTTTGTGTTTATTTTACCTCAAGTATACTGGATCACAATCACCAGCTCAACAAACTTTGGTCGCAATATGCTATTGGTACCAGAACTTTAGCACGCCAGCACAAACTCAACCAAAAGGAGTTCAGAATAATCTTCTATATATTAGGTTTGCCAAGCGAGAAGAACTGAGCGCAGGGCTTTTTGCTTCGATAAAAAGATGGCGAATGAGAGATGCGTCTGAGGTATTTTTTTACTGTTGCCATACAAAGAGGGAGGCTTGACACATAGGATCCGAAAGCCAACTTAATTTGCGCGGAAAAGCTGAAATGTGGCCAGAGAGTTTGGACAAATTTGTAAAGGTTTCGATTTTTTGGAGATGGCGTCCACCTCTGGTCATTTCGACCAGGCTTGCGTGGTGGTCTGTCTGGCCTGTAAAAGAATCAAACTTTTTTTATTGCAGCGTCAGTGAGGATGTAGCAAGTTATTCTTACAGGAAAAATCAGGTTCGTTCCATTTGGAGCCAATAGAAACTGCGCACAAACAAAAGTTTTGACGCATGTGTGGCTTGTGTTTGGAAGATCGAGCCCGATCCTGTATACGTGCGCTTGCCAGAACCCCAGCGGCAACGTTTTATCCCGTTTTCATCAAGTTGACGAGGTAAACTTTGGTGCAGGTGTGTGAAAAAGGAAGCGCCGCCCCAATACCTTGGCAACAAAGAAAAGGCATTCGGCGGACCCACAAACGTTCAGCTTGCGTCGGTGCGCCTGCTGCAAGAGGGGAACGAACACAACTTGAGGTTGTGGCGACCCGAGCACTCTCCCCACTCCAGACCGCAATCTGCCGGATCAAAAAGACCGCTGAGTGAGCTTGCGTGCGTGCAGCCGCGCCGGTTTCGACCCAAAGTTATTCTTACATTGGGGTGTCTAATCTTGCAGCCGGATAGACAGCAGGCCAACAATAGATTTTGCACCACAGAGGGGATGACACTCAAGTGGACCAGCTCGACCGCCTCGACCTCATCCTCCGCCAAACACCAGCCCAGCGACCTCTTTATCAAGGAATCCTCCTCCTCGACCGCACTCACGGTCGTGACCATGGAGCCGCAGTGCAAATCGTCCCTGCGGTTCCGGTCGCTGTCGTCCACATGGGAGAAAACAGATAGCGACGACGAGGACCGGTCGTCCCCCGACCGCTTCGACGAGCAGCAGCAGGGAACCGGGTTCATCACGGCCGCGCAGGCCGCGGCGGCGCTTGCGGCCGCACGTGGCGCAGGCTCAGGTGGCAGTTCTAGCTCGACCTCTAGCGTGACCAGCAAGCCTCGGAGGCGGTCCAACAGCCGCCACCGCACGCGCCGCCGACGCACCGTGAGCGAATCCGCATGCCGCAGCAAGAACGGCGCGGTCCGCATCCGCATCATCACGCCGACCGCATGCAAGATCCACTTTAGCGGCTGGGTGCGCGGTCAGCCCGCCGACGTGCGGTGGGAGGTGCTGGACAAGAACGTCAAGTGCGTGCGCATCGACGTGTGCAACGTGGCCTGGGCCGTGCCCACGACCATCGCGCATCGCGTGCCCAACGACGGCGAGTTCCACTGGAAGCTCGTGTACTGGGGCATGCCCATCAAGGACGACTACTATGTGAATATTTACGACGTTAGCGAGACCAGCCACGACGACAAGACCGTGCCGCCCACGCTGTTGGCACGCAGCGAGCGCTTTGCAGTGATCGGTTGATTGCGGTCCCCCACTCAACCCCGAGCTCCGATCCATCCGTCCGTTCGCCCAGCCAGCCCAGCGCATCGCCTCATGCTCCGTGGCATTATTAGGTACTTGACGTACGACGCAGGCAGAAGAAAAAGCGATCATTGAAGACCAGTGGGCGGCCGTACGAGCATGCGGCTGGGACGCTGGCCTAGTAATATAGACCTTGACGGATGTCTGGATGCAGCGAGAGCAAGCGCATCACGATCGATAGGAAGACGAGGGACAGAAGCCGCGCGCGTTGGTCGACGTAGCTAAACAGAAGAGCTACTAGTAGCGATATGGATAGCAACAGACAGCGTTGTGTACCATTATTTAACCACCAAGCGCCTTTACCATCACGTGTCCCCATCCTCTGCATCGACCAGGTCGGATCGCTCACGCACGTGGCGCATGTTTATCCGACTTGGCGCTTTTTTCTCGAGAAGGTGGCGTGCGATTCGTATAGAGAGGGGCGAGAACTGAGCCAAACGCCAGCGGAAGATCCTTCTCCATGCCGGAATCAGGCCTTCTTGTTCGGATTTCCGCCGCCAGAGTGGCATAAACGCGCGCTAGTCTTTCGATTTGAAAGCCATCTCCAGCAGATCCACCTCCAGTCTGGCTCCAAGCGTCGCGGATTCCTCTTGGGTTTAAAGATGGCGGCTCTTCTGGCACGCGACTGGCCCCAAGCGCAGAGAGCGAATGACCAGCGCGGAGATTGCTCAGCAGCGTCGGCGCATGGGCGCGAGAGCGTGCTGGACAGCAAGCTCGTGCAGTCGGTTCGCAAGCTCACGCGGTCGCAGCGCCGCACAGATTATATCGAAGCACTGACGACCAGTGCGGCGCGTCTGACCCAGATCCCACTGGCAGTGCAATGCGACGTCGAGACAGCGCAAGCCTTCCGTGATGCTAGCCGCGAGGAGATCATGCTCAATGGCGTGTGCTTTGTCGGCGACCATCGCACCGAGGCCTTTGTGGCTGCCGTCAAGCGCATCGTGGGCCAGCACGTGCGCGACCCGGACGGATACATCCAGGTGACCGACCGGATCATGAGGGGTTGCAGTCGCACGCTGAGCGGATCTGATTCGTTCTTCGCGCTGCATGAGCTCTTCGCGAGTCCAGACATACTGGTACGTCGTTCTGGACTCTTGGTTCTTGTTTGTCACTGGTCGATTAACTGGAGCGGAGTATGTCTGAACCCGACAGCTCAAGCCGCGGGAGACCAAGCAGCTGCCTCTCGATGTCACGCTCGGACTCGATACCAACGACCAGCGGCTCAAGTGCCGCATCAAGTCCATGAATGCCTTTGGATTGTATCGCAACGATGAGATCGAGCATCTATTGCACCACACGAATGAGCGCCATGTGGAGCCCTTCATTGCGATCGACACGACTGTCGTCGAGCTCATGGACTTGACGTCGGAGAAAAGCCACCGACATCTGACGATACGAACGCCACCCATCACACACTCAAAAATCGAGCTCGAAGTTGATGAACTCTTCTAGGTATTTCCATCGAAAGCATCGACCTTAGGCAACATGGTCTTTTTCTACTGGTGCCATCAATTTGCTTCTAACGAATCGCAACAAGCGCTCATGCGCTGATAGACCGAGTCCGTGTTGCTTTGCAAACGCATCGACAGCTTCTTGAGGATCGTCGCTGGGTGTTAAGAAGAGTCGATGTGTTTCCAGCGGGGATACGTGTACGTCCACGCAGATATCCGTGTCGCTAGTAGCTGCAGGATATCTTTTACTCGCATCTAAAGTATCTGTTTGTCGTAACCCTTTCATTATTGAGTCGGTCTTGCGATGGTGGCGCGCAGTGGACGAACTTACAGGTGCTCCATTTTGCTCGCCTCCTTTCAAACGGGCACGCTGATCTGTCGCGAGTTGGAATGGAATCACAATTGTTCGCCCATCTTGCGCCTTCTCAAAATGAACGGGAAGAAATCGTTTTGCACGCTCCTCCTCTTCATGTGTCTTGTTTGCATATGCTGACCGCATAGCCTCAATTTTCTCATGAAAATGAACGGGCAATTGATTATTGGCGAGCGCATTTTGGAGCTTACGCAAGCGCTCGTCGATCGAAAGTCCATTCACGTAGCCAGGAGAAATCGTACACTCTTTCTTCTCGAGTTCTTCTGCTTCCAGTTTGGCGTGGAAATAGTTCTCGAGGCTCTTGTTGTGGCGGTGCAATGCGTCACCATATAGACGATCAAAGGCGTGAATCCTGCTCTCTTTAGGAGACCGCGCGCCGTCGTAGGTCGTCCAAATATGAGTATCACTGTGACCGCCGACCGATTTGTCATTGATTTTTGGTCGGAAGGTGCACTCTGCGACGTCCATCTGTTCTTTCAGGGCTCGAAGACGCTGTAGTCTGGCTTGCGTGGCTTTTTGTCGTTCTGACAAATGGTCCGCCGTGAACGTGGATTTACGTGGTTTCCCATGAAGCGTGTATTCTTTGGAAGAAGATACTTGTTTCACTGTGGTCGTCTTTGAAGAACTGATTTCTTGATCACTTCGTGGTCTGCTTTGGCTCACATTGCTTGAGGGGGGTAAATTATTGCTTCGTCGTGAAACATAGTTTACTCGCAAGATGTGAACTAATTCACGCATTTCTTTTCGATCTTGAAAAGCCTTGGACTTGAATGGAGTTTGTAGAATCACTGCCAAAAGCAGATGCTCAAGACTTTTTGCGCTAATATACTCTCGACGTCCATCTTGCTCTTTGACGAACGCTGTCCACGCAAACCACAATAGCGTGATCTTTTCGTTGCCTTTCCAAGGAATATTCACGTCGGGAACCAATCCAAAGTAAACCAGTGCACACGAGAACTCAACAAAGGTCAGCCATTTGTCACCTTTTGATTTCTTTTTCAGCATCATGTTGGCGTCCGAGTGTTCATTGATGGTTCGGGGCCGTCCAGTGCAAACAAAAGCGATTTCTTGCCTGATTTTGTCATTGATCATCATTTGTGAACGGTGAGTCATCTTTGGTTGGGCGCTGCTCCGCTTAATTTTGTTCATATCATCTTCGACTCGTTTCTCGTCTCTTCTGCGCTTTTCCAGGCCACGTCGATATAGTGATTCACATGTACGAGCTGCAACTGCAGCCGTTGCTTGCTTCTGACGCAACTTTTGCTCTCGACGACTTGCCGATTGTTTTCGCTTGGACGATTTTCGATTCAATCGCTGGATGCGATGATCGATCGTTTCATCCCACAAACCATTTCGTTTCAAAATATGTTGCGAGCCTGGAGCGACCAAAGTTTGCGAGGGGCGTTTTTCCATAGGATGCATGGATTCACGCTCATCTTTTTCGTTTTTGATTTGCTCCTGCCTCGTACGACGTAGGCGAATATCCTTTTCCATTCGTTGTGCGAACACTGGCTGCAATTGGTCTCGTAGACGTCTGCTTCTGATTACGAAGATGGTCAAATATGTAAGCCGAATTAATCTGCATAGAGAATTAAAGCATATACAGGGATATCAACGTACCTAGAGTTAATTTTTGGTCGAAAAGTAAATTCTCGAGTATCGTCGCGCCATCCGCGCAAGCGAGAGCAATGATGGCTCGTCCGAGCGCATTTTCTGCCAAGATTAATAGTGCATGACTTTTCTTTCTGAGATACGGTCAGAACTTCAAGTGAACGCAAAGCTGGCATCATAGCTGGAGAAAATTTTCCCCATTCCATGGACGGGCTACTTTCACAAGACTGCTGCACATTTAATGAAGATGGAGAAGGAGATTCCAGATCTGTTGACAAAAGTAAGTCAGGTTGCGCATCGATTGAGTCTTGTAAGCGTGAAGATTCATCGAAAGCTTGATTGGCATGATTCGATTCCACCTCCCGCTTTCCCTCATGAATACGATTGGGTGTCACTTTATTCTCATCGACTGTCACTTTATTCTCATCGACATTCACCTATACAATCGAAGGGAAGCATCAGCAGATGTCTCGTATTCAGCAATGAAAATGAACTCACTCTTGAGAACAGTGCCAAAGCTGAGAGAGTTTTCTCCCATTTCACAGTGATTGTAGCAGGGACTTCGTTGATGTGCACGCTTAGAGCTGTCAAAATTAACTCCCATCTACAATTGAGTGCTCAAATAAACAACAAGCACATCCATTTTCCCACACAAAAGACACGTAAGAGATATTATACCGTTCCTCACTTGTAATAGCGATATGTCGAGCCGTATTGTGCTGCAATGATTGTTCCGCCATCCGAATGCATTGCATGAAATTCTGATTAGCGTTGAGCTCCCATTCGCTTGTAGGGATCAAAAGTTTGGCATTCATTTTTGATATGATGTCCCCAACGTCAAGACCAGCCTACATTTCATCATTCTGTCAGCACACTCATACAGGACCTGTATGGATTGTATTGCAGGTCAACACCAACCTGTTGAATGCTCGTTTCAAGCCTCTCGATAAGTTGATACGCCGACTGAGTAACCTAGCCGAGAAAAAACAGCAGCAGAGATCAATTATGACGCATTTCCTTGACAACATAAGCAATATCTTACGTCTTCAACTGTCTTAACTTGTTTCGGACTCAATGGCTCTTGACTGACGAGGTTAAGAAAGGTTTCAAAATCACTTTTCGTGCTGACACAAGCCTTGCCGCTCTCTTCTTTGTAAGGATCACTGTCACGACTCTCGAATCCAGTCACAGAGTTGCATGATTTGGCACACTCACAATCCAGCTTCTCCGGCGATCGCGGGGAGCTGCACCATGAGAGTTCACTTCCATACACATCCTCGAAGTATTGCTCGAAGTCTGGCACTATCACCGTCTTCTTGTTCGCACTGGTTTCGCTTTGTTTGTCTCTAGATTGACCTTCAACTGGTACCGCAACATGCGCCAGTTGAACTTCAGCGGTATCTTTTATCACGCTTTGCAAAAATGCGTCAAACGGGTTCGCTGGCGCTTCGACAAGGCGCTCTCGGGTCTGCTTGGAGCTCTCCTCCTTGGCGGCCTTCCCTCCGCCGCTCTCGCCCATGAGCTCCAGCACGTTGGCGATCTCGTCGTCACTGAACGCGTCGAACTCCTGGTCGTCCGAGTCGAAGTCCTCGAAGGTTTCCTCCATGTTGCCGCGTCGTGAGTTGAAGTCCGAATGCGCGCACTGCGCAGGTGCGACGTCTAAAAATAGAAGGCTGCTGTCTCAGCGAATCAGCAATCTGTCCCGCGTGTCTGCCATTTAACGGGACGGAATCCCGTGTTTAGAATGAAGATGTGGTCGGATTGGCACGGGACACACCTCATTTCGTGGGGCGGATCGGAAGGCAACATGCTGCACATGAAGGAGGAGATGCTGCACATGAAGGACGAGATCATCGGCAAGGACAAGGCCTACGAGGCCGTGGAGGTCTCCAGTGTCGGAGGCATCAGTCCGCGAGGCTTCGATCAGGACACGCCGGACACAGGCCTCAGCCCTCGACGAGGCGACCGCAAGGTGCTTCGTGAACAGCAACACCGGCATCGAGTCGCAGAGGCGGACTTTGACGCACAGCGACGAAACAGCAGTGCTGGTGGAGCTGGCGGCGCACAAGACACGTTTGATAGTGAAGGCAAGCCGCGGCGCCTGCGACTGGCGAGTGAGGACGAAGACGATGGCGATGACGTGCAGTTTGACGTTTCGGCGATCATGGTCGATCGCGAGATTCCCGGCGGTCCAAAGCCCACGTGGGAGCGCGTGTACGAGATTCTCTACCAGAGTAATACGCCGAGCGGGCAAAAGCTGGCGCTGATGCTGCTGGTCTTGGTATCACTCAGTGTCGTATGCGGTACGTTCGTCAATACGTCATGACGATGATGAACATTGCTTATGTATTGACATTGTCTGTGCGAATTAGCTGTGTTCGACAGTGTGAAGGAGATCCGGTACGCAATGGAGTAGTGGAGGATCATGAAGCCATTACTCATATCTCATTGCCTGTGGATTTGTGTGTGACCTAGCGATGACGTGGGCGACTTTATGATGGGCTTTGAGATCTTCTTCACAGTCGTGTTCTCCATCGAGTACTTGCTGCGCGTGCTGTGCGTGCGAAGACCGGCCGAGTTTGTCTTCAGTCTGTTCGGCTTCATCGACATTTGTGCTCTCGTTCCGTCGTATCTGGGTATGTAGAATGCTTATCTTGGTATATTCTGCTCTCGACTCGAGATCTTACTGAAGTTCCTGCGAATGAATGCAACAGGCTTCTTCATTCCGTCAGCCCGCCCATTGATCCACTTGGCTGTGCTACGAATCTTCCGAGTTATGCGTGTGTTCCGCGTGTTGCGCTTGGCTCGCTTTGTCGATGCCAGTACGGCGCTGAACGACAATATCCAGTCCAACAAGCGTCGCATCGTGGTGTTCCTGGTCGGTCTCTTCACGATGATCTTGGTGATCGGTTGCGCCATGTATCTCATTGAAGGCGGTCATGATTTCGACAACATCCCTGTGAGTCTCTACTGGACAGTTGTGACGATCACCACTGTCGGATACGGCGATATCGCGCCACAGACCATCATGGGGCGGCTTGTGGCCACGGTCGTCATGTTTGCTGGTTACGGAATCATCGCGTGCCCGCTCGTGCTAAACCAAACAGATCGCCATGGCGAATTGCGCAAGGCTGCTGAGTGTCCACGCTGCTACCGTCGCTTCCATCAGGACGATGCTAATTTCTGCCGTGTCTGCGGCTCATCGCTGCGACTACCACGAGGGCAAAACACGCCGCAGGATCTCACGTCACGCAGTCTGCGGCTCGCGAAGCTTCGCCTGGCGACTCCGGATTTGATGCCCATGTCGTCCACGACGTCAACGACGAAATCGAGCTCTCACCTGCTCATGGATCCGAACGAGAAGCCGCGCGCTAACGTATGACGCAATGCCGAACGGTGGGCAGTTATGTTGCGTGCGTTTAATTTTTGCGTGTTGGCGAATGCGACGCTGTCGAGTGAGCAAATGAATATAGATCGTTATCGTCACCGTTTCGAGCTCTCTCTCTCTCTGCCAGGGATCGCCGGCTTCTGGTGCTGATGATATGGCTGGTCTGCTTTAGAAACCGATTCAGCACGCGATCAGAAAGCTCATGCGCATCATGTCCATAGCTAGTTTCATTCTTATAAGTTAATGTTCATCCATCTCGTGAGCGCTCTGCTGCTTACGGAGGTGGTACGAGTCCAGGAACGCCTGTGGAGCGGTAGAAGCGTCGTCTGGTCGAGCGCTGCGTCCATTCCGACGTGCGGGCGTATCCGTCACAGAGCAGACGGTTGGGCTCCTTAGCGACCGACATGAGCAGGTCCTGGAGTTCCACGTAGTCGCTCTCTTCAGCGCGGATCATCACGGCATCGCGCCATCCGTAGCGGCGCCAGTATCGGATGTGCTTGATCCACTTCTTCTTGGACTCTTCATCGGCTGCTGACAGAATGAACGAGTCGACTACTGGGAGCGTCGATTCGCGAGCCTCCATGTCAGCGCTCGGCATGCGCGTGCGGACTTGGAAGGAGAATGGCAGCGAATACGCTTCCAGGATATCGTTGTGTTCTTCGACCTCGACGACGTAGCTGCTGAGCACCATGACGCGCTCGGCCAGTGGCGTGGCGACGGCGGCCGGTTCGTCCTCATAATTGTTGCTGCTGCAGGTCGTGCTTCCGAACGAATCTCGGGGTACGGGCGCATCGTCCTGGGACATTTTGCGCTGATTCGCGCGCGTCGCATTCCTGCGGCGGACCACGCGCGGCGCGAGCAATGGTAGTCCGACCGGCTGATCTTCATCGTCCGGCTGTTCCATCACTTGCTTCTGGTTGTCGCTCTCGATGTATTTCGTTTGTAATAGCGCGGCGGTCGCGATGGCGTTCATGATGGTCTCCTGCGAGGAGCTCTCGCCCGTCTTGCTGCAGCGGAGCTCGTACGGCGTGCACACGAGCAGACCTGTGGTCAGCTCCACGTACACGAGCGTGGCGTTATTGAGCACCAGGTACCCTGCGCAGGTCATGACCTCTGAGTTGTCTCCTGTGTGGCTGCTGGCCGATTCTGCTCTGGGGGATGAACCGATGGGAGCGAGTCTTCTGCCGCGGCATAGAGTTCTTTGTCCACCCTCGTTGAGAAAAATTTGGCTGAAAAAAGCGATTGGCTCCGTGGGATCGCTTTTCGCAGGGTATCAGTGGTCGAGGGGATTTTGCAATTGCGAGCGTACAGTTTGTGTCAAGTTGGTAGCTTCAGCTGGTTTTCTGAAGCGCTGTGCGAGTCATACTGTAACCATGTATAAGGTTTAACAGGTGCTAATGGACCTTGGCTCCGGTCAAAGAGTCACTCCCCAAGTTACAGACTGGGCATCCAAGGAGCTCTTCTTCGCGACATCGCGGTTGTTGCTGACTCCCGGCAAAAAAAGTGCTGCAACAATCGGGCGACAATCAGAACACAATCACAGCCGAGCAGTTACATTTTGCTTTAGCAAGATTTGTAACACCGCTTAGGTGTTGCAAAAGAAAATCCCTACCCCGCTGACGCCCTTGCTGCTCGCCGGTTGCAAAGTCAAGAAGAGCCACTGTGCTCCCCGTTGAAGTTAACAGTACCGTAAGTTTCAAAAATACACCAACCGATCAGCGGACGTGGCCAACTGTCCGGCCAGGCGATATATTACAGCTACACATGATTTCACTATAGATTACATAGTTCTTCTTTCGCAGGTCGTCTCCCCGTCCACTGTTGCCTTGCACCCAGAGTCGAGACCCCCTCGCGGCGCTTCGTTGCCGCACTAAGGAAAGCCACGACGTTGCCGAAACGGACCGCTGGCAAGCGACGCCCAGCCATTTCCGTTCAACCGGCCACGCCAGACAGAGACAGCGCCTGCGGCCGAGAGAGTGAGGACGCCATGCACGCCGTCGGCCACCACTACCACCTGCGGTCCCGGACTGCGGCCGCGGCCGCCGCGCGCACGCCCACCCCGCCGACGTCTACAGGATCGGTGGGCTCCGCTACGGCCACGACGAGCTTCGTGGCGCGTAACGTGGCCGGGTCAGTGTACGATGACGAGCTGGTCGAGGACATGGAGGACACGATCTGCCGCTCCACGCCGTCGCCCAATCTGCACTTCTTCACCGTCGGAGGCGGCGCTCTGGAAGCCGCGAACATGGACTCGACCATGGAGTTCAAGGATGAGATGGACACGGTCATGGACCACCTTGACACGCAACAGCCGACGCAGCCGTTCCAGCGGACCCCAACCGTGCCAGTACGCAACCACCAGTTCACGTCGATCGCGCACAAGTTCCCCCTGTCCATGAAGACCGAAGACAGCGCCAGAGTGGCCTTTCATGGCAAATCGGCCATGAAACCAGATCCTGGCGCAGCCACGCGCTCGGTCTCGACTGCGAGTGGTTTCGTGCCGGCGTCGTCTTTGATCCAAGACAACCAGGAAGTCACACAGCGGTACATTGAATCGAGCTTCGAGCAATCGTTATCCATGAAGAGAGACATGGAGGAGTACCGACAGAGCCCATTCGGGCCTGTGCAGTCGCTTGAGGGGCCGTACACGTGCAATCTGCCTGCTAACATCGTGGTGGAAATGAAGGTACGTTAGTTACAATGAATGGATGTTGAGCAATCGTCGTTGCATTTCGCTGATGCCCTTGCGTGTGGTTTTATATGCAGCAAAAGCAATGGGAGCTGCTTGAAAAGCGCTTCAACCATTACTTTGAGCTCAAATCCAGGGAACCCCAATGGGGACGCATGGAAATGCGCTCACCAGACAAGTACGGACTGCATCACTATCTGCCCATGTTCTGTTGGTTATGCTGAACATTGTTCTTCTTCTCGTGGACTATAGTCGCATCCTGTTTTACCCTGGCAAGCGCCGCGAAGCCATTTTGACGGAGAGAAAGTTTCACGAGGACAAGTATCAAGAGGTACATGCCAACATGTTTGAAATTCTGGAGCATGATTGCTGATTGTGATTAATTATTGGCAGGCGATGGCATCTCAAGGAGGAGATCCGTCTTATTCAAAGGCGAGACTCGCAGACCTTGACAGGATCTACCATGAATTCTGCGTACGTGAACTTCTGAACACAGACACTGGAGACGCAGCTTACGAATGCTCACTTCATTAGGCTGAAGAAGCCAAGTACAAGCAAGAATTGACGCTGGCACGTTTGGAAAAAGGTAATATTGGTCATTCACCGTTTAGTTATGCCATGCAGCTAATCTTGTTGAATGGTACCCACAGCATCTCCGTTCTCAAAGATTCCAATTGTTGGTAATCGCTTCTGTCTGATTCGGCTGCTCGGCAAAGGAGGAAATGGCGAGGTATGGGAAGTAATGGATTTCGCCCACGACCGCCAAATTTGTGCCTTGAAGATCTCATCATCCAAGCAACACGCACAACGCGAATATATGACGCACAGTGTAAGTACTTTGTGTTTGCGGCATTACGACTTGGCATACTTATTCATGTTGTGCTACAGAAACTACAACACGACGGAATTATAAGAGTGGGCGATTCGGCATATATTATTCAGCATGAAGACAAGTTGTTCACCTGCTTCACCGTTGAGAACGCCGAAACTGATCTACAGCACATGCTCGAAGTATGCTGGTATATGCTATTGAAGACGTGCATCATCGATACTAAAGATCGCTTTGTTTTTGTATCCCTACGTAGATGCGTGGTCATTTTGACGAGCCTACCGCACTATTAATTCTGTCGTCGCTGTTGATTTCAATGAAATATTTGCACAACGAGGTAAGTACTTATCGAATAAGGACGGGAAATGTTTGTCGCTGATATATGTTGCAATTGTTCTTTGGGTAGATGGGAATCGCACACTACGACTTGAAGCCCTCGAATATCTTAATATCGAAGGATAACTGCATCAAGTTGACTGACTTCGACTTGGCACGCGATATTAACGCTCCGGTAGCTCCTTCAACAGTGGGTACCTTGCGATACCTTCCACCAGAGTGCTTCCACCCTCAATCAGCCACGTCTGACTTC
The DNA here is from genome assembly GCA_023337935.1 of Elongisporangium anandrum. Classification (NCBI taxonomy): domain Eukaryota; phylum Oomycota; class Peronosporomycetes; order Pythiales; family Pythiaceae; genus Elongisporangium; species Elongisporangium anandrum. The sequence continues at coordinate 36,971 of JAADXR010000087.1, read as the reverse complement.
ACTGCCGAGAAAGCAGATATTTGGATGCTCGGGATCATCTTCTGCATCTTGCTCACTGGGAAGCATCCGATATGTGGCAGCAAATCAACGCCAGAGCAGACGCGCGCCGAAATTGGCAGCTATAATGGTCGATTGAAATTCCAGCCCCACCCACATCATGATATCTCTCGAAGTATCATCTCACGATGTCTTCATCCAAACCCAACGGTTCGTCCCGATGTTTCCAGCCTTCTTCAAGCCTTGCATGAATACAGTGCATCTGTGCAATCACGGAGTCAAAGCAGTCGATAAAGTGAGCGCGTGGTTTCTGCGTTGGTGGGGTAAATTATAGTATGTAATAGCAGCTTCATATTTTTCATTCACGTTGTGGGGTTGTCTGGTATTCGTGTCATCGGGTTTAATGTTCAGCCCAAAAGGAACCAACAGAACCACGAGCTGAAGACAAACAATAGCAAGAAAAAGGTATGTAGTCGTGATCTGGATGTGTCTTGGTGCTCATTATCCATCGATGCAAAATTGCGGTTGTGCTCAAATGTATACTGGAGCTTGAGTGCCCAGCAATGGATTACGTTCGCGCTCTTCCTCGTCGTCTCGGCTGTTCGTGCACCACAGGAAAATGACAGCCAGCAGCGCCAGGACCCCGAGGGGAACGAGTGTTTGCTGGTGGTCCTGGACTTGCTGCCACACGGCTTGAGCCTCACGCAACGTCGAGTCGTACGCAGGTGGAGCGGACGGTGGCTCTGAGACTAGAGCTGACGGTGGCTCCGATGAAGGTTGTGGTAAAGGAGGCGAAGGAAGCCATGGCGATGGCCAAGGCGCGATTGAGGGAGCGGTAGCCGGGGGCGATGGAGTGGTGATCATCGATGGTACCTCAGTAGAGCCTCTGATCTCCACAGGCGTCTCGAACAATTTGGGGACAGAATCCGATTTGGGTTCTCGTGAACAGTGACCGAGTAGCGATTTTCTCGAGGCTTTAGCAAACGGCTTCGATTTGCTTCCCGGGATGACAAGCCCGGGTGCCAAGTAACTCATACGATCTGCCACAAAGGCCGGCTGCGGGCCCATGTACTCGACGCTGCCACTTGAAAAAGACGTGCCAGTCAGAGACTTGACCGCCTGAACCACGATATCGCCGGAGCCCGTGGAGCGTGCATTGACAGTGTCACATCGGATGCCACCGAGAAAAAGATCACCTGATCCAATGCCAGTCACTGATTCGCTTTGGCACTGTCCTTGGCTGACAACTGATAGATCCCCCGATCCAGCGACTTGAACCGTGAGCTGCGGTGTCGAGAGCGCGTTGACGTCCATGCAGATATCTCCAGACCCGCGAATCGCAATGCTCGTGAGTGCCGAGACGCTAGAAGCCGACGTCGTGCTTGTGAACACGGTAATGGATCCGGATCCGCTGGTTTTCACGTCGAAATGCTGCATATCAATTGCGCCGAGATCAAACTGAATGTCGCCGCTTCCGATCGTCTCTATCGACAGTGACTCCATGGAGACCGTATCCAATGGCGACGTGACGAAGATGGCCCCAGGTCCGTAGGATTTGAACGACACAGTCGAGTCGGAACGGGAACCATCCGAGCCTGCCAGCACCTTGGCCTGAATGAACAGGTCGCCTGATCCGGTCGTGGTGATTGTTTGCACTTGGCCTGGACTCATCAGCAAGATCTCGGCATCCGGGTTGCTATCGTCTTCTCCCGTGTGAAGAGTCGTGAAATCCCCTTGTGACGCGATGGCTTGAGCAACATCGAACGACATGGAGCTGAGCAACGTGATACAACTGCTGGTCGTGCGAACGAACGCGAGCACATTCGCTCCCCCAGCGGCCTGGATTGCTGCCTCGTAGCCGCACGTGTCGGTCGTGAGCACGATCTGGTTGAACGAGTTGAACTTGAGCGACTGGATTCGCTCCGGCGGACCAGCGGAGGAGCGAGAGAGCACCAAAACACGCTCGTCCGTGGCCGAGGCGAGCTCACTGCAGTCCACAGCGAGGGCGTCCACATGCGGCACCGCCGCCAAGGCAAGCGCCAGGGCGAGCGCTGCTGCAACGCAGCTATGGATGACCGAGCGAATCATCCTCTGCCGCTTTGGCTGTGCTCTGCTTCTCCGTAAATCAATTGCTGACTGGACGAGGAACTACCATCATTCTTGTCCAGTTTGAATGAGACCACCAACATTCTTCAATGATGCGTGATGGAGCTGTAGTCAAAAGTATTGACCTGGGTAAGCATCGGACCATAGAATAATCAAGTCTCGTACTAAAGAAACTACTATATGACACAGAAGTATTGGCTCAAAGCATGGCAATCTTCCACCACAAGACGAACGATAGCACTCGATGAGACGGTGGATCGTTATTATTACGTTTAGAGATCCTGAGCAGATGCAATCACACCTCACTGGGACGTCCTCAAGTTTGCACTAGTATGTTTGCCGAGTGGGCTCCAGCCTCGGGCTGTAATTCATCTCGCTCATATAATGATCATTGATACCACCAGACTTCTACCGCCAGCGTAAAGCCACAGTACTTGACACCAGGAAGGAGCTCTTGAGGCTGGGCGACGCGTGCGTGCCTTTAGAAAGTGCGCGGCAGGCGATGCCGCCAACTCGCAGTCGCTCTTTGAACCATCATTCCGGCTCGACGGTACCAGCATTCCGCATAGAGACTCAGAATTATTCACCACTCCTCAAAAATAACCCATTTGGTCACTGTATTTAACAACACTACAGTGTACTGCAAATATGAACGACCACACAACCGCAAGAGAGCATTCTTGCGAGCCAGCAATCTTTGTCCCACTCGTGCGCAGAGCAAGCTCATTCTCTGCTCAATCACTTCTCAATTCGCCTTCCAACCCGCATGAAGCGCTTCATCTTCTGGTCTCTCGCTGCCATCGCAGCCGCTGCTGCTGCTTCGCCCTCCGACGCCTTCACCATCAAGGCCGGTGGCATTCGCTCCATCGTAGACAGCGATCCGAAGCAGTCACTCGCTCGTACGTGGACGATCACCGGCTCGGAGCCGCTGGAATCGCTCACTGTGTCATCGCTGGGTCAAGTGTTCGTGTCCCAAGGCGACGAGATCCAGTCGAACAAAGTGCCCAGTGAGACCAAGAGCGATGCTGAATCAGACAACGACGCTGTGGCCACGATCACCATCACGAGCGATTCGGAAGAGCTGCTGAACCTGTTCGATGTTGTTCCTGACCAAGAAAGCGGCATCAAGCTCCGTCTGATCCACAATCATGGGTGGGTCCGCGTGCGTGGCTATGTGTCCACGCAGATTACCTTGACCAAGGCCAATGCTTTGCACCATGTATCCTCGTCTGGCTCGGCCGATATCGTCGTTGGTGACAACGTACTCGCGCAGAACTCTGCGTCATTCTCCATCTCTGGTTCGGGTGATCTTTACTTGTCAACCAAGGATCCGCTCTCGATGGACTCGCTCACTCTGCACATCTCAGGCAGTGGTGACATCCAACTGCAGGCGCCCTCGCTCTCCCTTTCCAAGTCGCTCTTCCTCTCCATATCGGGCAGTGGCGATCTCGCGATCGTGGCCGACAGCGTCTCAGCGGGTGAGCTGGTGACGTCCGTGTCCGGATCCGGCGATCTCTACGTGCAGGCCGACGACCTGGAGGTCCAGACTCTGACCACGACCTTGTCCGGCTCAGGAGAAGTCACGTACTCCAAGAGCGGCACGTGCGTTTCACACACCATCCATACGAGTGGTTCGGGAGACGTCTATGCGGGCTCCATCGTCTGCGATGACACTCTTGTGCGTCTTGTGGGCTCTGGAGACGTGAAAGTGCAGGTCAAGCACAAGCTCACGACCTCGTCGTTCTACTCTGGATCGATTAAGTACGTTGGTGCTCGACCGGAAGAGATTATCACGCCCGGCAGCAGCCTGCGTTATTATCACGGAGGCACTGTGAAGGCTGCTAAAAGCGACAAGTTCCCCATCTACCATTCTGACGTGCCATCGTACAAGCCTGAGTTTGTGTCGATGATCTACGACAATGCTTTCTCCACCATGTCGCTGTCGACGTCGCTTCCAGAAGCCATGCATCCTGCGGTCGTGGCTCTTGGTTTGATCGCAGCGGTCATCGCCCTTGTGGCTGTGCGTAAGGTCGTTCAGCACCGCCGTCAAGCGCCGTACAGCGTCCTGGCTTAAGAGCGAGCTTAACCAACATTCTCATTCGCGTTTACCAACATTCTGAATTGGCAAGTTGCCTTTGATTATGAGAGGACTATAAATACAGAATGAAAGCAAGGAGGTAATCACTCGAATGGTTGTCTGCCTGTATCCGCATGATTCTGACCATAGCGCCGTAGACACGCAAATCGCTTTCAAAGCATGGCTCACAATTCAAAGGCAGAAGAGCCCTCAGGAGCAAGGCTAGATGTCGTTCTGATCGATCAGGAAACATAATCGCTTACGAACGCACCACTGGACGGTACTTATACACGCTATTAATACACCCTGCCTGATCTGATGACGGTCATCGACCCCCCGGAGAGGGGGTCTCTTTTATTAAGAGGACTGGCGAGGGTCCTTTATTCCTCCCCTCCCCCTCCATGGGCTGCGTGTCGTCGGTCGTTGGGCCGGCACCAACTCCACCGATGCCGACCCTTTCAGGCGTCGGTATCTCGGAGCTGAGCGCCCAGACGGAAGTGGCCTTGGCCAAGCGCAAGTCAACAATGAAGCACACACCACAAGTGGAAAGCCCATCGGAGAAGCAGCTCATGACGCTCGTGCTTGAGATGGGGCGTACGGGCAAAGTGGAGCTCACGTCCACAGTCGCGCGCGAAGGTTCTGGACAGGAAGTGGGTACGCTGACCAAGGCCGCGATCCCGGTCTTGAGCCTCGTCCCGGGCGTGATCTTCACCATGATGAACCTCAAGGAGCTCGTGTTGCGGTGCAATCAGATCAGCACGGTACCGAAGGAGATCGGCCAGCTCAGGGTGCTTGAAGTGCTGATCATGTCTGAGAACCAAGTGAAAGAGCTGCCTGCTGAGATCACGCAGCTGCGCAAGCTCAAGGTGCTGGACATGGGTGAGAACCAACTGATCGGCCTGCCAGAAGCCATTGGTAGCCTCAAGAACCTCGAAGTGCTGCGTGCGAATCGCAACAAACTCACACAGATCCCCAACAGTATCAAGGGCTGCAGTCGGCTGCGTATTCTGAATCTGTACAACAACCAGATCGTGCATCTGGACGCAGGAATCAGCGAGCTGAGCGAACTGGAAGAGCTCAACGCCAGCAACAACGTGCTCTTGGCCATGCCGTCCATGAAGCGGTGGAAGAACCTGAAGCGGCTCTACCTGCAGGTGAACAAGCTTTTCAAGCTGCCGTCCATGGACTCGCTGTGCAATCTCGAGGTCTTCCAGGCGCAGCAGAACGTGCTCACGACGCTGCCGAGCATGGAGAACCTCGTGCAGATGAAGAAGATCGACCTGAACAACAATCAGCTGCACGAGATCCCGAGCTCCATGCAGTTCATGTCGATGCTCAACTACCTCAATCTGCGCAAGAACCGGCTGATCGCGATCCCTTCGTTCCTCTGCTACTGCAAGAGCTTGGAGATTCTGGATCTGGGCAACAACCCGATCTCTCCGCCGGTGCCGGGCGATCTGGTCACGTTGCTGCTGCTCAGGACGCTTCTGCTGGACGGCACGCTCATCACGGTGCTGCCCATCGAGCTCATGGCGCTGCGCCACGTGAGTCGCGTGAATCTGGGCAAAATGCTGCAGATGGACGACCAAGAAACCTGCGAGGTCGTCATGGAGCTGCGCAACAGCTGCGCGCAGAATGGGGGCTGGCTCAAGACCGGATGAGACCGTGGACGTAGCGCGTAGATTGGAGGCAGCAGACATGAAGAGATGTCTCCAGATATTTAACATGGATGGACCAGTGAACTCTGAAACCCTGCGACGTGTGAGCGCTTCAAATTTTTCTTCTGGTTCGATTCGCCACAGCAGAGAAGCCCGATAACGGTCATGAGGCCATGAAGAGACGCCTTGCGAAACCTCCCAGCCGCGCTTGCCTCCCATTTGAGAATCCTCTTGAGTCCGCGACCATCCATGCCGAGTGCCTTGAAAGCCGCAGCCAAGGGAGCCGCCAGAAGCGCAGCTGCCACTGGCATGAGCACGCCGGAGGCCGATCTGTGGGCGGACCTGCTGCTGGCCTGCATCGTGGTCTTCGTGGTGCTCGCGCCGTCCTACCTGTTCCGCGTCAAGACGCCGACTGCGCCGGCCACCAAGAAGAAGCTCTAGGCAGATCCTGGTCTTTGTCATAAACGACATGCAATTTTCCTCGTAATCCATCTCATAAGCGAATTCGCCATTCACCAAGGGGGATGGGCGACGTGGCGACCCCAACGGCAACCCAAGCAGCCATCGCTGGGGCGGCCGCAGGAGGTATGACCCCGCGCGAACAGCTCTGCGTCCATGCGCGCTGCATGGAGATCGAGACGCTCAAGAGATGACGCTCACACGCTTTGTGTGTGTGTGTGTGTGTGCTGTGCTGTAGGAACCACGCGCCTGATCGCCGCGCCTTTAGGTACTTGTCTCTGCCATTCGTTCATTCGACCATGTATGCGCTTAATGAATACAACCTCTTGCTCTTCCCATGACACGTGCGTCTGTCGTCTAGACCTGATCAAGATCCGGTAGGACGGATAGACAGACTGACTGGCGGTAGCTGCTTGTGTACTCACGCGGCGTCATGCGGCAGCTTCCAAGTGCAACCAGCGCCAATCGACGCCTCCCACTCCGGCGCCAAGTACGTCGGACTGCTGCAATCCGTGCGCAGCATCCATGGCGAAGAAGGCCTCAAGGGCTTCTGGCGGTACGTCGTCTCTCTGGCCGCTTCCGCACACACAGGGGCCATGCTCATTCTTGCGTTCACAGCGGCAATCTGGCGGCCACGGGGCTTTGGATCTCATACTCGGCCATCCAGTTCGGCTCGTATCGCGAGCTCACGACGCTCTGTCCGGAAGACCTGCGGCGCGACCACAACACGATCGTGAGCACGGCCAACGGCGCGCTGGCCGGCGTGCTGGCCACGGCCGTCACGTACCCGCTGGACCTGTGCCGCACGGTCTTTGCCAGTCAGGGCGTGCCCAAGCGGTTCCCGACCATGCAGAGCTTCGTAGCGCACACCTGGCGGACGCGAGGGGTCGCCGGCTTCTACAGCGGCCTTTGCCCCACGCTGCTGCAGATCGCGCCGTACATGGGCCTAAGCTTCGGTATTTATTCCTCGCTCAACGTGCTCGTGGCGGAGAAGCGCGAGATCCCGATCAGTGGACTCAGCTACGCGCTGTCGCTGATCGGCACAGGCGCCGTGGCCGGTCTTCTCTCGAAACTGGTGGTCTATCCGATGGACACGGTCAAGAAGCGCATGCAGCTGCGGTCCGTGCCGCGCTGTCAGTCCTACGGCGTGATCCCCCACTACGAGACGTCCTGGGCCTGCGCCGTGGACATTCTCAAGCGCGAGGGCGTGCGTGGGCTCTACAAGGGCACGCTGCCGAGTCTGGCCAAGTCGGTCGTCACGCACAGCACGACGTTCGCAACGTACGAGGCCGCGCTCGTGGTCTTGCAGCACGTTGGCCACGAGGACTGGTGACAGCAGCAAGAACGGACCAGCAGCAACCGAAGAGAGATTAAATAGATATCCAAAATACAAACGCACGTCTAGAGAATTCTACTAGGACGCATGGCCGTCGCTCGATGGCGCCTTGCCTTCGTGGTGCACGCGGTAGAAGTCCTCCAGCGCATGCAGCCGCTTGGCATCGTTCACGAGGCGCTCCATCGACATCTGAAGCACAGAGAAGCGAGTGTGAGAGCCTGAGTGAGGTGGGCGATGGACAAGCAGCGGATGCTTACGTTCTTGACGTCGTTCACGACGAATCTTCGCACCATTTCGGCGTCGCTGACAGAGGTAAATATGGAGCTGCCGTCCATGGAGCCTTTCCGACTGCGAGTCCCTGCGCCAGAGGAGCGAGCAGTGCTGCCGTCCTTGCGCGGGTCGGTGGGGCCGGAGGTCGAGCGCTTTAACTCCGTGGCGGCTTTGATATTGCGAGCGACGAAATCCGTCGACGTGCTGCGTTTGCGGACTTGAAGGTGCTTTTCCTGGAAGCACGCGACTGAGTCAACCACCAGATCAACGCACATGGGCAACATACACGCGCAATACCTGTGGCTTGATGTGGTCTGTGATGAGTGCATGGTCGCCTGGGAGGAGAAGAGTCGGAAGGCCGGGCGGCGCTGCACTGGCATGGTCAACGGCGTCATGCAAAGCCTGCGTACCGAGCGGCAGCACTAGCTCCAATTGGTTCACACGCGCCTGCAGCACGTCCTTCCAACTGTCTTCGTCGTCGTCGTCGTCCGCCCATTCCTCAATGGACCTGCTGCGATGCTGCGCAAGGTAAACGTGACCATTAGCGTCTTCTGCTCGGAAGCAGGAGCGTCCAATGTGACGTACCGCAGCGTCCGATTGCCGAACTAGTAGCTGAGGCGACCCTGGTATCCTCCGCTCGCCGTCGTTGTTGTTCTCATGCTCGACCGCGTCGCCTGCGTGTCCGTCGTCGCTCCAGTCCTCGTCCTCGTCGTCCTCGTGCTCGTTCCGCTTGAGCGTGAGATCCAGAGCCGCCGCCTCGCCCACGTCGCAGCCAAAGATCGTGCGGAACGTGCGACTGGCGCCTGCATCGCGAGTCATGTCTTCGCCCGTACTCATCCGCTGCGTGGGCTCGGCGTCGGTATCCGGTTTGCCAATCGTTCGAAAAGAGCTCCTGGGCTCGCTGACCAGAAGCTGGCTGCACGTGGAAGATCTCGGCCGGGAGAAGAGCCACCGCCGCAGAAGGAAGAACCGGGGATTCTCTTAGCAGCAGCAGCAGCGTCGCGTCGCGGAGCAAGTCCCCAGAATCGATCGATCGATCGCGCCCAAGACCCCACGCCGGGCGCTTATGGCATTATACGGGGGGCTGTTGCAAACGAACGCCCCAGTCAGTCTGACTGCGTCGTTGAACAAAATAACCAACGCGGGCAAGCAAAATAACCAACCCGCACATGCGTGGGTTTCCAACGATTCAGAAATGAATTGACTTGGCCCTCCGTGTCGTTTCGTGCTCCAAAAGATCGAAGCTCAAGGCCGCCATTTTTGGCGGTTGGGTCCCCGGCGGTTTCGCCCCCGCCCGCTTAGAAGCGGCTGGACGAAGCGGCTGAGTAGGCGGACGAACTCGTGAGGAGCTCCAGTCGATTCCCGATCCGCTCGCAGGCAGGGAGATCCATCGCAATCAAAGAAGGATGGCGAAGAAGAGATACACGCCTGAGGACGTCCTGGAGCTCGAAGCGCCCACAGATTGTACGTGTCATGATCCTGGCTGTCTTGCACGCCTTGTGCGCATGTGCTTACTGCTCTCTGAATTGCTTTATTAGCGTTTCTGTGCCCCATTAGTGCCAACACGTACGGCATCGAGTTCCTGCATTTCAGCATCTCGGACTACGAATCCAAGCGCAAGATCTTCGAGATCGGCAAGGACCGCCCCGGCCGCGCCATCCCCAAGGCGGAGCTCACGCAAGCGCGCGGTGAGAGCGCGTACCGAACGATCCGGTATGAGTTCTCGGAGGATGTGCTGCGCCTGCCCGCGATCTCCACACAGCTCGAGTTCTCGGTCGGGCAGAAAGAAGTACGCAGTCTGCGCATGATCGAGCGCCACTACTTCCGCGACGAGATGATCAAGAGCTTTGACTTTACGTTTGGCTTCTGCATTCCGTCGAGTGTAAACACCTGGGAGGCGGTGTATGCGCTGCCGCCGCTCGATGACGACCTGGTCTCGGCCATGATCGCCGAGCCGTACGCGACCGTCTCGGACAGCTTTTACTTCGTGGGCGACGAGCTCATCATGCACAACAAGGCCGAATACAAATACATCGCCGAGGACGCCGCGCAGGCCAAGAAGTCGTACTACACGAGCGACGACGAGGAAGACGCCAAGGCTTCCAAGTCGCTGCGCGCCGACGAGAAGGGCGCCAAGGGCACGACTGTGGGCGCCAAGTGGTCCAAGGAGGACGATTACGACTGAGCCGAATCCTCAGCTCACGAGAGGAAGGAACAGCCAACGCCCGCAATACACACAGAATACAAAGTACTATGATCAATTTGAATCCGTGCATTATGAATCCATCCGTTGCCGAAAATGCGGGTGCGTCACATCCTATTTTCGTAAAATGCTAATTTTGGTGTGGCTATTTCAGAAAGGTTAAATATTGCGCGCCAAAAACAAAGCGCCAATCAAAAAGAAGCAGCATGAAGCGCCGAGCAGAGGACGAGCCGGATGACTCGCGAACGGCGCGAGATCGAGACTGGAAGCGCGCTCGACGGCTGGACGCCAATCGCCAAGGACCAATGGTGAGCGCCTCTTCTTCCTCCGCCACCAGAGCTGCAGGCCCCAGATCCGGCTTGCAGCTGTCCGGCAAGCCGCATGCTGCGCCAGTGACTGTGCGTCTGCTGACGACTGAGAAAGAGACAGACCCGCATCGCTTGGCGCAGCGACAGAAGCAGATCGACTTCGGGAAGAACACGCTCGGCTACGATCGATATTGTGCGCTTGTGCCAAGGTATGTGCTTGCCAATGCGAGGCTCCGTTGGCTTCAGTCACGCGGCTAAAGCTTGGGATTGCCATTGGTTGCAGGAACCAGAGACGGAAGGGCGACCCGCAGACGCCGAACAAGACCTCCATGGTGTCCAAGAAGGCGTTCGACGGCATGATCCGCAAGTGGCGGCAAGCGCTGCACAAGTACGATCCGCCAGAGCTGCAAAAGGCCGCTGTAGCAGATCAGTCTGCCGCCCCAGGTGGAGAGATCGCTACCAGCGAGACCCGACGCTCCGAAGTCACCTCCAGTCCAAAGGACGATAGCATGCAGATGCAAGAGGACATGGATGAGCTGGATCCCGATCGCCATGCCATGGAACCGGCGCATTCCATCTACGAGAACTTCGAGGACGACGATGATCTGGCCGGTGGAAACGACTCGGACGACGACCTCTTGTAGACGAGAAGAAGATCCCATTGCAATATTGTTTTATAAATGAAGATGCCAACGATTAATTGCTGGATGACGCGCACGTGCTGGTTGCAGTCGAAGCTTGGCGCTGTCAATGGCTCGCCAGGAACTGACGGCGCAGCTCCAGCGATTGCAGGAACAAGTCGATGTCTAGACTGTCCACGTTGCGAGCGACCCTGGCCACCAGGTGCACTTCACTGCCGCCGCCATGCTGCCAGCCAGCAAAACACAAGCACGTGAGGTTCCCTAACGCGAGCGAAAGCAATCAAGAGCTCTTACGGCCGGTCGATAGCACGTTTCTCCGAAGAACTGGTACATAGAGCCAATGCGGAGATCCAAGTTGTCCATGACCAGTGTTCTGGTCTCAACTGTCAAGGCCGCGCCTTGGAACGAGACGCGCGCAAGGCCATGCTGCGCATCGTAGGCGTCCAGTCTAAAGCGGCAGGTTCAAACATGATCTGAGCCATTACGGCAACATGGCACGTATGCGCAGACAAGTCAGCTACCTGCCAGTGATACGCACAGAGCGATTCTGCAGATCAGGGTCCGCCAGCACCTCAGCGATCTGGCAGATCTCGCAGTACGACTGCGAGCTCATGATACTGAATGATGAAGAGCTACATTTCCACCGTCGTGCAACATTTGAAACGAAATGTTACCCGAATGTTTCTCCAACGGCAACTCGGCTTTGGTTGGCTGGCCATCGAGTGGGTCCTGCCGCGGGTATCAGAAGCCAGCAAGAATGACCAGCAGCACGACGACGCCCACCAGCAGCGCGGCGGAGGCCAAGCCCGCCAAGACGAATGCCACGCCGCCGCGCGGCAAGGCCGTGAGTGGCCGCGTGTGGAAGACCGTGCAGACCAAGCGCTTCTCGTCCATGCGCACCACGGGCACCAAGGTGCTGAGCACGACCTGGGAAGAGAAGCAGCTGCAGAAGGCCAAGCTCAAGCAGATGAAGGAGCTGCAGGCCGAGATCAAGGCTCGCAAGCAGGGCGAGCGCGATGCTAAGCGCCAGGCCCGCGAAGAAAAGGAGAAGCGACGAAAGGAGAACGAGCTCAAGTCGGCCTCGGTCCAAGTGGTGCGTTGGCTTAGTGCATTGGCATGGATGGATTTTATCGGATCCGCTGACCTGTTTATGATGTCGTGGCTTGTCTTGCTCGCAGATTTCCCGCACGCACCGCATCAAGGCGATGAGCAAGAAGCAGTTGCGCAACGTGAAGAAGACGATCGTCAACAAGCACGGCGTGGTGGAGTACGTGCCGGTGTACTCCAAGTAAGTCGACGCCTACGGACGCCTCTGAACATGGAAAACCGATCAAGCCACCTTCATTGTGTACGCCAGTCGATCGATCGAGTCGCGCCTTTACCTTGCTTCGGACCTCCATCTCTGTCGCGTCTTCGTATGCATATTGTATCTAACCAACACTATAGAAGTACTTGTCTCCATGTGCTGGCCCCTTTCTTTATGCATGCGTACGCTCTCAATATCCTTCTCTCTGCTCTTGCTGCATCATGTGCTCGTCACTCTCGATGGCTTTCAACACAGTGGATTCTTTTGGTTAATCGTGCATATCGTTCCTACGCGAGCGCATGGTCGTTGCTGCTTTTCATGATCACATCGTGTTCACCATTTGTGATACCGGTAAGTTGTCGGTGAATACCGACACTGCACTCAGACAACCAGCATTCCTGGCAAAACGAATGCCAACTTGCGTCATAAACCATCTGTCACACGAGCACAATCAGACAACTTTATGGACAAAGACCGTGCGATCCGTGAATCAGCTGGCCACTGTACTGCTCCGGGCTGAAACTGCTCCGCTCGGAAGAAAACGGAACAAACAAAAGTCGTTCTTATAGAATGCTTCGCGCACTCTTGCGTACGCGTATAAGCGCAAATGGCCTGCATAGTCGCAGTAAAAGATCTGGCTGATGCCGTTAGATATTAGTTTCGAAGGTTTCTACCACTATATCGAAGATTGAGGATAGGCAAGCACAAATAGAGGTGGACTTTGCGTCTGGTAATTAACATAATCAGCCTTAGTTCCAGCGGAGCCACTTGCAGTAACAGCATCCTGACTTGTGTGGTAGATGCTACATGGCGCTGCCGTGCGACTAACACGGGCCTGGATTTTTCATCAAAGCCATCCATGCGTGCGTATGCTATGCGATCTTCCAGACGTTCGGTTGTTCACGGCCCAAGGAAGGACAAGCGCAATTTCTCTGTGGCGTTGACAGGTTTCCAGTGCAAACTGTTAACCGCCCGTCTACAGCCTCCAATTGGCTCCGGCATACTCTTGTCAAGACAAAAAAACCGTTTGGAACCGACTATCAATTGCTGTCATGTGTCTCGGTTACAAAATGTTGCAGCCCTACCCGCGTCTGGCACGATCATCTGTCTGCGGCGAGAGCCGGGTACCAGGCGTGCAAGCGACACGCCTGAGATGCGATGGCGATCATCTTGGTTTCATTATGGCAAGTGTCTGTCTGACGCCGGTCATGAGCCAGGTTGGATCAAAGATCACACTCCCTCCCCTCGTCCTCCTCCGCTCCCCTCCTCTCCTCTGCGATCCCATCCGCTCCTTTCCCTTTTGGCTCCTCCTCCAATTGCTCATTTCCATACAGTGCTCCTCCCGCGCACTACAACCACCTCCTGTCTCCTCCCTACTCACTCGTGTTCACTATGGTGCGAATGGTGTCCTCCATGATTGCCGCGGCCACGGCCGCCTTCCTGGCGCTCGCGACGCAGAGCGCAGATGCCTACAACTTCAAGTGCCACGGCATCAACTACAACATCCGCGCCGGCCCGGACTGGGCGCCCACGGAGACCAAGTGCAAGCCGGCGGCGCAGATCAAGACCGAGCTGGAGCAGCTCAAGGAGGTGACCGACATCGTGCGCCTCTACAGTCTGACGGACTGCGACCAGGCCAACGCCGTCGTGCCTGTGGCCATCGAGGCCGGTCTCAAGGTGGCCATCGGCCTCTGGGTCGACTCGACGCCGTCCACGTTCGCGGCCGAGAAGGCGGCGCTCGAGACGCTCGTGGCCAAGGGCAACATCATCACCTCGGACAACATCGAGTACATCCTGGTCGGCAGCGAGGCGCTCTACCGCAAGGACGTCAACATCTCCACGGCGCTGTCGTACTTTGACGAGGTCAAGACGCTCACGTCCGACCTGGACATCACCGTGACCGTAGCCGACGTCATCGACATCTACACGCAGTACCCGTCGCTCGTGGAGGCCGTCGACGTGCTGGCCATCAACCTGTTCCCGTTCTGGGAGCTGGTCGACATTGACAACGCCAAGACGACGTTCAACACGCGCTACCAGGCCATCCTCGATGTCGCCGCCACCGCCGGCAAGGAAACCTTCATCAGTGAGACCGGTTGGGCTTCGGACGGTATCGACTCCGCCGCCAGCACGGCCACGGCCGCCAACGCCGCCAAGTACTTCTACGACATCGTGTCGCTCGCCACCGAGAACTCGTGGAAGTACTTCTACTTCGCCGCCTACGACGAAGAGTGGAAGATCGCGACCCTCGAGGCCAACGAGACCGTCGAGGCCTACTTTGGCATCTTCGAGACCGACGGCACGCTCAAGTCGGCCATCGCTGAGCTGGACTTCGGCTCCACCAGCGGCTCGGGCTCGATCGAGGCCACGGAATCCGTGCTTGCCACGTCGTCCTCCACCAGCGGCTCCACTGTCTCGGTTTCGGACAGCGAGTCCGCCTCCTCGGCGGCTGACTCGGACTCGGCCACTGCTTCGGCTTCGGACTCGACCACTGCTTCGGCCTCCACCACGTCGACTTCGACCTCCACTGACTCGACCACGGCCTCTGCTTCCACCACCTCGGCCTCGACCTCCACGGACGCCACCTCGGCTTCGGCCGCGTCGGCCTCCACCACTTCTGCTTCGACCTCCTCGGACTCGACCACCACGGCCGCCTCCACTGTCGCGGACGCCACGACCTCGGACTACACCATCACGGCCTCGGCCTCGAGCACTGGCAGCGCCACGCAGACCGCCACGGCCACGTCCTCGTCGGGCAAGAAGACCGACTGCGAGTCGGGCTTGTAAGCAGTGCATATTGCTCGTCTCTGAGCGTTCTCTCGCTTCTCCTGTCGGAATCGAGTCTGTCCTGTGCCCTAGAATCCACGAGCTCTCGCTGTAAACGTCCATTTTTTATAAATGTGAATCCCAAAGTGCGAGGAATTAGCTCCATCATCTCCATTCCCATTCATCCATTTGAGCTCTTGGTAGAATCAGACTCAGGACTATATAGCTTAAAATGGCTACACCCGATCTATTTATAGCTCCACGGACGGACTGACGATCCGAACACAATCAGACTGAGCCCAGTCATGCGCACCTCCGTCTAAGAGACAGAGAGATCATGACGCCGACAGCTTCTGTTGCGGGTGTGGCCTCCCCACGCACGCCGCAGCAGCTGCGTCGTCGGCCCAGCGTCCAACGGATCGGTTCTAGCAGCGGCGTGTCGCCCGTTGGCACCAAGCCCTCTCCCCGCATGGCCAAGCTCCTGCACAAGAACAGCGAGTCCAGAGCCTCAGCTGTTGCTGCTGCTGCGGCGGCTGCCACTGGCCCCGTGCCGCCCAATAGCTCTGACACGACAGCCGAAGCGGACTCGGCCACGTTCCTCACAGCCGTGGGCTTTCCCAGAGGAGTGGGGTCGACAAGAATCATGGGACTGACCAAGGCCCGCGCAGAGCTACGCCCGCCATCGCCACTGGAAGCGGTCGAACCCACGAGCGACTACGGCGCTGGGGGTAGCACTCGCAACAACAGCGAGCCAGTCATGGCCAATTACGTCGGCAGCGACGCGTTGCAAAGCTTCTGGGGGCTCTTCCACCGGCAGGACACAGTCGCGCACAACACACTCACGGCGTCTACTCGCCCGCCGAGCGCTAGTAATGCCTCTTCGTCGTCTGCCTCGGTGTCACTGGTGCTGTCATCTTCCGAGAATCGACCGCGATCGGCTCGCACGACGTACCTCTCGGCTGTGCGTCGTATGCGGCTCTCACCAGAGCCCATGGGCATCGTGAGACGACGAGGGCAAGAGAAGCCCGCTTACCTCTCGCCGTCTACAGGATCTGGCGCCAATTCGGCGCAGGAGGTGAACTTGAGCTGCTATCGCATGGGCGACGCCTACGCATCGGCTTTTAGCCAAGGCTTTGCGCTCATCCCGGGTGTGGAATCGCTCAATCTCGCGCACAATCGCATCAGCGACAAAGTCGCCGCGCAGATCCTGCGCAATGCGGTGCGAGCACCAGTGCCCATCGCGCTGCAAAGCATCAATTTCAGCCACAATGCGCTTGCTAGCAGCTCGGTGCGAGCGCTTTCCGACTTGCTACGTGGCTCCAAGACGCTCACGGCGCTGAATCTCTCACACAACGAGCTGAAAGACCGCGATCTCCACGTGCTTTGCGAGGCCTTGCAGAAGAACCAGACGCTCACGCGGCTGCATCTGTCCGAGAACAAGTTTGGCATCGCGGGCATGGTCTCCATCGCCAAGTTTCTGGAGGAGAACGCCAAGATCGAGGAAGTGTACCTGTCCTGGAACCAGATCCGCGGTCTGGGCGCTCTCAAGATCGTCGAGGCGCTCAAGTTCCACGCCTCACTGCGAGCTCTCGATCTGTCCTGGAACGCGCTCGACTCGAACGAGCTGCTCAAGCCTCGTTCGGTGGTGTCGGCCTTGGCCGATGCGCTGGCCAACAACAAAGTGCTCGCCCATCTCGACATCTCCAACAACCACCTGGATCTCGAGGACTGCGCTCTGCTGGCCAAGCAGCTCGAGAGCAACCAGACGCTCATTGGGCTGCACATGATCGGGAACTGCGGCACAATGGACTCCAGAGGGTATCTGATCCCGAAACAGGCCGACACCAAGCTGCTAGATCAGCACAAGATGTACTCCATCGCAGTCTTTGAAGAGAGCCACAGCGAGACCGGCACCGGGTCGTTCCCCGCGCATCTTGCGCAGCTCGTGGACAAATTCTGCTGGTACTGCGGCCAGTGGTCTGAATACCGCTTCGCGTGGACGCCCACGAGCTCCTCTGGGCCGTTTGCCGGCTCCTACACGGCTCACAACATCTCTATCAACATGAGCGTTCGTCTGCATCTGTCGCTGGACGACTGGCGAGGCATCGAGATGGACAAGCGCGACGACGGATCCTTCAGCGCGTACCGCATCCTGCCGCCGGGCAAGACCGAGTATTTCCTGACCGTGGCCGACAGGGACGACCCCAGTCGCGTGAGCTACCACTACGTCCATGAGAAAAGCCACACAAGGCTTGTGCCTCATATCCACGGCTACCACCAGGGCGTCTTTGGCGACCTGAGCTACATCAACATCGTGCGGCTCACCAAGCGCGAAGGCCGCGATCCGTGCAACGCGCTTGTGCCTCGGTCGTCAGGCAAATCCAACGACCGGCGCGCTAAATGGGACATCAACAAGAGCGTGTTCGCTCGACGTCGCCGTGAATCGGTCTGCCGCAACTTTGTCGACACCGACTCGTACATATCAAAGGCCTGCTCGGCCGACTGGCGCCAGTGCAAGATCGATCGGTTCATTAAGGACCCGCTGCGGAGGAAGGAGGTCGAGACCTGCGTCATGCGCCACTACCGACTCATCTCGAACGTCTATCGACACTTCTGTGGTCATGGCGTGCTCAACAGCACGGCCGCCGTGTCGATCTCAACGTGCACGCCCAAGATCGCCAACCAGCTGCAGAACGACATCATCTCGGTGCCCTGGAGCGGGTACGTGGAGTTCGTCAACGAGTGCCGGATCCTGGACGAGGCGTCCGAGTTCTGCAAGATGGCCGACCTCGAGAACGTGTTCGTGGCCGCCAACCTCGAGCTCACGCAGGAAGCCAAGGAGAAAGACAACCCGGATCGCAGTCTCACGCGGTTCGAGTTCCTCGAGTGCGTCACCCGCATCGCCATCAACAAATACTGCCGGAGTGAGTGGACTGGGCTTGCATGTCAATGGATGGATGGGTGGATAGCTGATCTGTGTTGACTATGTAGCCAATATCTGCGATTCGCCAGTCAAGGCAGTTGAAAAGCTCATTCAAGAGCATTTAATGCCGAATGCGCCAGACGACGCCAACGATTTCCGGACGCGGTTCCTGTACACTGAGGAAGTGAGCGACATCTTCTCCGAGTACATCGTCGTGGTGCGTTTCCCGCTCTTGTCGCTCCCAAAGGACCATCTTCAGCTCATAACTCTCTTGCGAACCAGCTCCAAGACGTGTACAACTCCAACATGGGCAAATATTGCAAAGTGGGCGAGAAGAAAGGCATGCAGCTGGCCGAATTTCTCCACGTCATGTACGCATTTTGACAACCTGCCATCATTGCTAGAGATGTTCTAATGTCATTTGCATGCGGCAGGGAGAGATATCAAGTCTACTGCGACTCGTTCCGCGTGCGCGACGTGAAAGACCCGTTCCTGGCCTGCAAGCTGATCGTGCTGGACGAAATGGCCACTGCAGGCCACAAGAAGCTGTTCATGACGGACTTCATGGAGCTCCTGCTGCGCGTCAGCGTGATCCGGTACCCGCCCAAGCCGTTTGTTCTGGCTGAAGTGGCCAAGAGCCTGCAGAAGCTGTTTCTCAACCATTTCGCCAAGCACGAATGCATTCTGGACTCCTTCCGTGACACTGTTGACCAGGCGCTGCTGCAAGACCGGATCGAGGCCTTTGCAAGCGCCATCAACTCGCACAAGCATGAGCACGGCCATGGCCACGATCATGACCACGACCACGATCATGGAGACCACGGCCATGGGCATGCGAGAGCGCGTCCGAGAGGCTCTTTGCAAGTGCTCGATGACCAAGATGATGACTCGGACGACGACGACTCGGACGATGATGATGACGGCATGGATGCTCCGATCGCGCCGTCAATCCCAGCCCACATGGGTCACACGACTCACGGGATCCATATTAGTGTTGACGAGGCTGCTGACGAGCCTCATCAAGACACTCCATAGCATTGATGTCGAGCAGCTCCGTTATCAGATTCGCGCTTCAATTCTGGACCCTCTGTTGCATCCGAACCGGTTCAGTCCAACCTATTGAACCGGTATTGTTGAGCCGGACCGCTCTTCGCTCCAGCTCCCATTTTGGTGAAAACGATCATTCCGGAAGCGATCGGTCTCTGTCTCTCTCGAGGTCTCTGGGGGCCACTAGCAGAGCAGCATGAGCGCCAAGACGCTGCAGAAGAAGCAGAAGAGCAAGTCTCTGGCCGAGGACTATGGAGGCGCCATCGGAGAAGACCTGCTGGAGTACATGCAGGAGGACGAAGGCGCCCAGATCAACTCGCTCGACAGCGTCGGCGCGTCCAGCAACCTGTCGCGCCGCATCCAGAACCGACTGCTCAAGCTGGATGAAGTGG
The DNA here is from genome assembly GCA_023337935.1 of Elongisporangium anandrum. NCBI lineage: Eukaryota > Oomycota > Peronosporomycetes > Pythiales > Pythiaceae > Elongisporangium > Elongisporangium anandrum. Next base: position 17,482 of record JAADXR010000087.1, on the reverse strand, counting down.
CGCAGCGCGCATCTAACAAGGGCGACGAGAACGCCGTCGGGTACTTTGATTTCTCCACGCTGTCGCTGAAGAAGGACCACGAGACGCGGCCGGTGTGGGTCTGCCCCAACGGCCGCATCTTCCTCGAGGCGTTCTCGCCCATTTACAAGCAGGCGTACGACTTCCTCGTGGCCATCGCCGAGCCCGTGTCCCGCCCAGAGTTCGTGCACGAGTACAAGCTCACGCCGTACTCGCTGTACGCTGCTGTGTCGGTCTCGATCGAGACCGAGAGCATTCTCAAGGTGCTCGAGCGGCTCTCGAAGAACCATCTGCCGGAGGTCATCACGGGCTTCATCCGCGACTGCACGCTCAGCTACGGCAAGGCCAAGCTCGTGCTGCACCACAACGAGTTCTACGTCGAGAGTCTGTACCCAGAGGTGCTGCGCAAGCTGCTGGAACATGACCAGATCCGAGCTGCACGCGTGAAGGAGACCACGACCACGGACGGTGCTGCTGATGGCGCCAATGCTGCGCCTAATGCGCCCGGAGGTCGTGTGGACGACATGGAGTTCATCCAGAAGGACGTCTCGGCCGAAGATCAGGCCAATCTGCAGTACCAGAAGCTGCTGAACGAAGACTACGACGTGCAGGACGAGCACGTGCAGGCGGCGTCTTCGCAGGCCCAGCAGACCGTGCGCACGGTGTCGTTCAAGATTCGCAAGACCATGGTCGAGCACGTCAAGCGCGCGTGTCTGGATATGGACTACCCGCTCATGGAGGAGTACGATTTCCGCAACGACAAGACCATTCCCGATATTGAAATGGATCTCAAGCCCACCACGCGCATCCGCGAATACCAGGAGAAGTCGCTGAGTAAGATGTTTGGTAATGGTCGAGCGCGTTCCGGTATCATTGTGCTGCCCTGTGGTGCCGGTAAGACGCTCACGGGCGTCACAGCCGCTTCTACCATCAAGAAGTCGTGCCTGTGCCTCTGCACCTCGGCCGTGTCAGTCGAGCAGTGGACTGCGCAGTTCAAGATGTGGACCAATATTCCAGAGAGAAAGATCGCTCGCTTCACGTCAGTGGCCAAGGATTTCATCGATCCAACGTCGGGCGTGATCGTCACGACGTACACGATGGTTGCCTTCGGTGGGCGTCGTGCGCGAGCGTCCGAAGAAGTCATGCAGTTGATCCAGAGTCGCGAGTGGGGCTGCATTTTGCTGGACGAAGTGCACGTCGTGCCGGCCAAGATGTTCCGTAAGGTCATTGGCTCAATCGCCTGTCATTGCAAGCTGGGACTTACCGCCACACTAGTGCGTGAAGATGATCTGATCGGCGATCTCAACTTCCTCATCGGCCCCAAGCTGTACGAGGCCAACTGGATGGATCTCACGCAGAGCGGTTTCCTGGCCAATGTCTCGTGTGTCGAAGTCTGGTGCCCCATGGCTGGCGAGTTCTACCGCGAGTACTTGCGCGAGACCAAGAACGCTCGCAGACGTGCGCTGCTCTACGTGGCCAATCCAAACAAATTCACAGCAGCCGAGTTTCTAATCAAGTACCACGAAGAACGCGGCGACAAGATCCTGTTGTTCTCGGACGACGTGTTTGCTCTGCGTCTGTACGCGACCAAGCTGAACAAGGGCTACATCTACGGCGGCACGGGCGAGCGCGAACGCATGCGTCTGCTGCAGTCGTTCCGGAATTCGCCGCTAGTGAACGTGATTTGCATTTCCAAGGTCGGCGACACGTCGATCGATCTTCCAGAAGCCAATGTGATCATCCAGGTGTCGTCGCACTTCGGCTCGCGTCGACAGGAAGCCCAGCGTCTGGGCCGAATCCTGCGCCCCAAGGCCAACGCCACGGGCGGCTTCAACGCGTTCTTCTACACGCTCATCTCGACCGACACGCACGAGATGTTCTACTCGAACAAGCGCCAGCAGTACCTCGTGGACCAGGGCTACACGTTCAAGGTCGTGACGGATCTGTACGACACGGAGACGTTCCAGGGCGTGTTCACGAAGAAGGAAGCGCAGCGCCAACTGCTCAACGAGGTGCTCAGCGCCGACGTCGAGAGCGCGGCCAAGGACGAGAACGCCGCCATTCGTGATGACGAAGATCTCTCGCGACTGGAGCTGGCCAACGGCCGGAAGAAGCGCAAGAACGGGTCGTTGGGCGCGCTCTCGGGCGCCGACGGCTCCCAGTACATGGAATACTCGGCCGGCCACGGCGCCAAGCAGCGACACAACCTCTTCCGCGATCGCTATCGGTAGACGCACAGCCAGGCCAACGTCCCGTAGCTGCTTGGGCCATTTCTCCATCTCTAATAAACTCCAATTCAGTATCAAAGCCCGTTCCATCTGATTCCGTTTGTCCCCATTTTTGAAACGCGGGACGTCACCAGCCAGTGATCATGGCGGACCAGCAGCAGCAGCAGCAGCCGGAGCGTCTGCGTCGCGCCGAGACGGTGCTGCGGCAACGCACAGGTGCGGGTCTACGCCTGTACTAGGGCTCTGTGCTGATACCAACTGACTGAGTGGCTGTGGGGATCAGGCCGCCTCGTGCTCGTGGTGGAGCAATGCATGGACTCGCTCAATCACCAGGCAGTGCTGCGTACGGCTGAAGGTGCGTCATCAACTGATGGAAGCTGCTGTTGTCGTTCTAGGCTCACCCATGCCTTTGTTTCCACCAGCGCTCGGCATTCAGAACGTGTGGCTCATCAACCCGAATGCGCAGCAGGTCAAGCAGCAGAAGAACGGCAGCGGCTCCAAGAAGATCACCAAGAACTGCTCCGTGTGGCTCACCATGCGCACTTTCTCGCGGATCGCGGACTGCATCGCTGCGTTGCGGGCCGAGGGCATCGCGATCTGGGCCACGGACCTGTCGCCGCAGGCTCTGCCGCTCACAGAGGCCAACAAGCCGCAGGAGCTGCCGTCGAAGCTCGCGATCGTGATCGGCCGAGAAACCGACGGCGTGAGTGAGGAGATGCTCAAAGCGGCCGACCGGCGCGTGTACTTCCCGATCGTGGGGTTCACGGAGAGTCTGAACCTGTCTGTGGCCACGGCGCTGGTGCTGCAGAAGCTGCTGGACTGGTTCCCGGACATCCGCGGCGATCTCAGCAGCGACGAAAAGCAGGCCATCCGCTCGCAGTGGTACCCGCAGCTCGTGAAGAACCCGACGCAAGCGCTGCAGTCGGACGCGTGGATTGCCAACAGCGAGGCGATTGAGCCGCTGGACGATCTGCGACGAGAGAAGCTGAGTCTCCAGGAGTCGTGGGTGCCCAAGCGCGTCAAGCAGCGGGAGCTGGCCATGCCTGAGGTGCAGGAGCGCTTGGGCAAGCGCCAGTGCGCTGGCAATGAAGCTGCAACAAATGGAGACGCAAAGATTGAGGAAGCAAGCGATTCGTAGACTAGAATGCCTTGAAGCTATCGGTAAATGCTAAGTGGATACGTAGAGATTCATAGCAACAGCGTCTCCCGATCCTTTACTACTCATCATCACAGCACGCGGTCTCTGCCTCTACGCAGAGACGACCATGTGCAGCAGCTTCTGCGTCTTCTCCTCGTTCTTGGCGATCGTGGTCTTGAGCGTGTTGATCTTGTGGACCTGCTCCTTGATCTGCTCTTCGACCTCCAGCAGCTGCATCTGCAATGGCTGCAGAGCGTCCTCCGTCTTCTTCTTCTCGTCCTCGTACATGCTGCGCTTGGACTCGTACTCCTTCTTCCAGTGCTCCAGCTCCTTGGACATGGCCTCCAGGTCTTCGTGCACGAACTCGACGTTCTTGCCCACTGGGTTGGTGGCCTGGCAGATCCGCTGGATGCTCAGACGCAGCTCGTTCATCTCCGCGAAGCTCGAGGCGGCCGCCTTGGACTTGTCCTTGAACGATTTGCGGCGACGGCCCAAGCGAATGCCAGTCTCGCCTTCGTTGCCGCCCTGGCCGTCGGCCATGTCTTCGTCCTCCTTCTGCTTGCGCGCGGCCTCTTCGTCCTTGAGGATATCACGAACCAGACGACCATGCGCCCCGCCCGTGTGTTCGTGCATCGAAGCGCTTGGTCCATTGCTGTTGTTATTATCGTCAGCGCCTCCGGTGTCATCGTCACTGTCGCCATTGTCGCCGTCCTTCATGATGCCAGCGACAGGAGCCACCTTGGGGTCGTGCACGTGCAATCGTCCGATCTCGGTCACGTTCTCCTTGAGCTTTGGTGGACGACGACGCGCTGTGGTCGGACGAGACGTGCGGCTGCTCATGTTCCCGCCACTCGTACTCGGAGCCACAGAGTCATCGTCCCCATGCTTGGCTTCGGAGAAGCGCAGGTTCGCATTGTCATCCTGATCGTCGTCATTACTCGGAGGCGGCACTGTCAGCGGCTTCATGGCTGCGAAGCTGCCTGGAGCAGCAGACGCAGGAGCTGCAGCTGCTGGTGTGGCTCCGCCAAAGGTTCCAGTCGTCTCTTTGCTCTCCTTACTCGAGCGCGTCTTGGATTCCTGGGGAGTGGCCGAACGAGACGACAATTTAGCTTCGGGCGTCGCTTCTCGCTGCTCTGCGGCCTTGATAGATCCTCCGCTTCTTGCTCCAGCACTGGACTTTTGGCTTGATGCACTGGACGATCGCACTGCGGTGTCACCCGAGAGCACGCGCTGCACAGCCTCGGCTGAGCTACCGTGGCGACACGCGATCGCCAGAAGCTGGAGCAGTTTATTCGTGTCGTCTGGCTCGAGTCCAGCCACGATCTTGGCTGGTTTGGCTTCGATCTCGACGTTCAGATGACAGCTCACACACTGCACGATCTTGGTCAGGTAGTCGATCTTGGGGCCCTTTTCCTTGATACTGGCAGAGTCGAGCTCCTCGGCATTGTAAAGCCCCTCGGCAAAGCCTGTCACACGAGTGATCTCGGATACGATGTCATGCAGAAAGCGGAATGGAGGCTTGCTCAAGAGCTTGGCGTTCATCTTGGGTTTGGCGATGATCTTCTCAATCACGTCCTTGGTGCGCTCGACGTCACCATTGCACTCCTTAATGTGCAGCAGCAGCGATTCATCTTCGGCGCTGCGGTTGTTGTCCTGCGGCTTGGTGCTCTTGGATCCCGATGAAGACGAAGCGCGGGGTTTGGATTCGCCAGCAGGTGCACTGCTTTCAGCCTTGGCCTCTGATTTGGCTCGGCCGTCTTCAGCTTCGCGCGCCGCTTTCTTCTCTGCCTCCTCCTTTTCCTTACGCGCCTAATGCAGATAACCATGAGCTAGCACCAGTGGCATCGAATACAAATAGCCAAGTGAACGTACTCGCTCTTTGGCCTTGGCTTCGGCGGCTGCCTTCTCGGCAGCTTTCTCCGCAGCGACCTTGTCCGCGTCTCCAGACGCAGCCTTCTCCTTGGAGGCGGGGCGCTCGGGCGCTGCAGCCTTGGCCTCGGCTGCTGCTGCAGGTGCCGCAACTGTCGCGCTTACTCCATCAGCAGTAAGCGACGGTATCTTCTGCAGCGTCTTGGTCACAGCACCCGCCCAGTCGAGAGACGCGTTACTCGCTGTCTGCGCCAGGTCCTGCAGGAAGATGTTGGTGTTCTCAGGTTCAAGCCCAGCCACGATCTTGGCCGAGCGCACGTCCACGTCCTTGCCTAGACACATACCAACGCACACGATCATCTTGTCCAGGTACGCCGTCTTGTGGTGCTTCTCCTTGAGATTGGCCGAGTCCAGCTCAAAGGGCGTGTAGAGCCCCTGGGCGAAGCCGCGCGACTGCGTGACGGCCGCGAAGACGTCGTGCAGGAAGCGGAAGGGCGGCTTCATGAGCAACTTGTCCGCCAGCTTGGGCTTGGCCACCAGCGGCTGCAGCGTCTCCTGCGTCTTGGCGATCAGCGCCTCGATCGGCTCGCCCATGCTCGTCCTTCTGATCCAAGTGACCTCTTCGGCGAAAGGGCGTGGAGGCGCGTGGTGTGGCGCACACCAGAACGTGTGTAACAAAACTCCAACCATGTGACAAGGTACGAACTGCCTCATTTAATGTGTCGCATAGCTGTGCGTAATCATTCCGCCCTAAAATAAGGTTACGCGCCATCCGAGGGACCTCGATAACTTTAGATGGCAACGTGCCCGCAACCGCGCAGAAGCCAGACGCCTAAGAAAAGCCAACCGACGGTGGCGCTCTTCCTGCGATTGCTCTCTGCTGATCCCCTGTCCGCTGCTGCGTGAGACCGAAGAAGAGGGGGAAGACACCGATACCTCTCCGTCCGTGATTTTGTTTGCGTTACGCCCGTGATTGAGCTCCTCGACCAACGACCATCATGTGGGCCATTTTCACCTGGCTGATCGCACTGTTCCTAGTGTTTGTGGGTCTGCTGTTCCTCAATGTCCGACTGCGCAAGGCCGCGTTCATCTGGTTCACCTACCTGTCGCTCACCTGCTGGTACTACTTCCGCGTGCTGGAGAAAAAATACGGCACGCCGCCATCCGCGTCCTCGCCGCGGGCTTCCCGTGCGTCCACGTTGACGCGCGCCTCGTCGTCGGCTGGAGCGCCCAAGACCGTGAAAACGACGCGGTCTTATCAGAGTGAGACGGATGTGCTGCATTTTGAGTCGCCCGAGAAGATCAAGGAGCAGGAGCGCATCCGCAGCGTCTCGGAGCGGCTCCCGAACCGACGAAGCGACTCAAGCAGTGAGCATTCCGGTTACAGCGACGACAGCAGCACGCGTGCCGGGCGGTTCAACACCGTGGCCGAGCCGCCAAAGACTCACATGGGCATCTTCCGCAAGCTGCGCAAGTCCCAGATCGGCGAAGAGCGCCGTTTAAGCGACGCCAGCAGCATGAGCGGCGATCCGCTGGAGCGGTCGAGCGTGTCCGAATCGGGCGTCACGCGACGAACGTTCATCGGCCGCAAGAAGCCCGTGTCATGGGGCGATTAAGCCATTCAGGTCCACCGAGCGAACGGAGCGAAGGGACTGGTTTTAATTTCCAATATATAAGAAGCAGCATGCTGAAACTCCATCAACGGCGCATTTCCCATCGATGACGCTAGTACGTTGAACGATTGCACGTGATTTCGACCAATCGTAAGTCGGACGATTGGGTTCAGACCAATCAATACGCATTTGAAGATGAGATTTTAGCCAATGAGATCGATGAAAGGGAGAAAATCATGCTCGCAGCGAAAGAAAACTCACATTGGGGGCGTCGGAAGAGGAGACGAGCATGTTTGGGTTCAATGTGAACAAGCTCAAGCCGAACCTCAAGATGGCGGTGCATCGCATCGGCATCATCAAGAACAAGAAGGCTGTCGTGGCCAAGGCCCAGCGCAAGGAGGTGGCGGCGCTGCTGGCCGAGGGCAAGGAGGAGAAGGCGCGCATTCGAGTGGGTTCTCCGGCGGATTCCTTGTTCTGCGTCATGGCAGAGAGAGATGATCACGCGACTGGAAATTGATTCGTAACGATGTACCGCAGGTGGAAGGAATTATCCGAGACGACTTCACAGTCGAAGGCTATGAGATCATTGAGCTGTTGTGCGATCTCATCGCTGAGCGAGCGGTAGGTCGTGTGCATGATTGCAAGCTGAGCTCATGTTCCTCATGCATGTGCTTGGCATGATGCAGAATCTAGTGCAATCGGAGCCCGAGTGCCCGTACGACATGCGCGAAGCCGTCTGCACGCTCATCTGGGCGTCGAACCGCACGCAGATCCCTGAACTGGCAGAGGTCCGTGAATGGGTCTTATGTATTTCTCATCCAACGCTGTCGACTTACGAATGCCGTATGAACAGGTGAAGAAGCAGTTGATCAAGAAGTATGGACAGGATTTCGCTGCCGCGGCCATGCGGAACGTTGATGGCTGCGTGAACGAGCGCGTCATTCTGAAGCTCAGCACGCTGGTTGGTGTCTTTCTCTCTACAGTTTTGTCTCGAATCTGTTCGCTGATGGGACTGTCATCATGCTGCTGTAGCCTCCAAGCGCGTACCTCGTGATGAACTACATGAAGGAGATCGCCAAGCAGTTCGAGGTCGATTGGGAGCCTGTCGAGCTGGACGTGGTCGATCCGCTGGCGCCTACGCCAGCCCCCACAGGCGTCACAGTGACCAGTGCCGGTGTCTCTGGCCCGGACTTTGCAGCGTTGTACGCCGCGGTGCGTGGTCTCCTAGCAGACCAAACGCTACTTCCATTCATGGTTACTAACGTCTCCGTCTCTGTGTGGCGGATTGCAGGCTCCTCCTCCAGGCAAGATCCCGTCTGCAATGCCCAGTCTTCCGTCCGGCGTGCCCACGGAGCCTCCTCCGCGTCCGCAAGCCCAGCCAGAGCTCTTCCCAACGCCAACGAGCTTCTATCGACCGTCGGCTCCGCCCGCTCACACAGCACCTCCTCCTGCGCCGTCCTATGCTCCAGCTCCTGCCCCTGCTCGAGCGGCCGCCAATAGCAATGGCAATGACGCCATCCCAGACTTTGACGAGCTCACGGCGCGCTTTGAACGTCTGCGCAAGCGGCAGGATCTCACCAACTCGACGTCATTTACGTTCTAATTTGATCATAGAGAAATCAGGCCTACTAACATAACCAGTTGGTTACATTTTCATAGTAACCCAACTGACATTCCATACTATTGATTTACACAGGTGATCTCGCAAACATCTCCGCATACTAGTTGAAGATTGCTTTGTATATCGTATTGAGCAGGGTATTGACTATAACAGTTTCCCCCCACGACCACTCGCGAGGGAAGGGAGGAACCGGAGCACTTTGCGAACGCTTAACTGCTGCGAGCAGGGCGTTAGACGCGATACGAACTGTGTGCGTTGAACCATGGGCCGCGGGTGCACCATGGACGAGTGGGTGCACTTCGAGAAGCTGCCAGAGGAGGGCCGCGTGCCCAACTCCTCCTACTGGTACGTGCTCTGCCGCCACTGCGTGCGCAGCTATGAGCACAAGCAGCTCGTGAATCCGCCCTCCAAGCTCACGGGCCGCCGCTCGGCCATGCGCGCGCATCTCAAGGTCTGTCCGGTGTACGCGGCGCAGTACAAGCTGGAGCAGGGGCTGGCGAGTGCGGCGGCGGCGGCTGTGGCTGTCGGAGCCGCACCGGTTGCAGCCACATCGGTATCGAGTACGACGAGCACGACGCCCGTGGCTGAGACCGATGCTGCGGGGATCGAAGACAAGAACCAAGTGGTGCTGGAAGACGTGGCAGCAGCAACGGTGCCCATGAGCACCGACAGCACGCCGCGCAATGAGATTCGCCGCCGCAAGAGCGATGGCAATGGCGACATGGCCCGCGGTGGCCGCGGCAAGCACTGCATGATGGAAGAATGGGAGCATTTCATCCGGCTGCAGGACGATGGCTACATTGGCAAATCCAACTTCTTCTACGCGATCTGCAAGCACTGCCAGAAGGCGTACGACGACGCACCGGAAGAGAAGAAGCTCATGCTCGTGCCTGAGCGCATGGTCGGCCGCCGGGAGAAAATGCGCAAGCATCTGAGTCTGTGTCCGTTCTTCAAGGGCGTGCTACCGCCACTCGAGCGCCGTGGAATCAACTCGCGCAGTTCGGTTACCACTACCGCCTTACAGGCCATTTCTGCGAGTGGGACGCCTACTGGAATCGGTGGCGTTGCTGTCTCTGGAGCTCCAGGAACTGCCGCTGGAGTGGTGCATAGCGATGTGACTGTGTCCTCACGGCTGGCGCTGGACGAGTGGCAGTACTTCACGCGCTTGCATCGCAAACCCGACAGTGCCTACTACTATGCTCGATGCAACTTCTGCCAGGATGCGCACCTGAATGCACCACCCGCGCTCCAAGCCTCCATGACGCCGACCATCGTCATGGGCAGGAAGAGCAATATGCAGACGCATCTCGCCAAGTGCCCTCACGTGCCCAAGGATATCGTCGTGAGCTCGTCAACGCCCACTGAGGGTGGTGCCCACAGCGGCGAGATTCGTTTCCGTGAGGATTACGCCGGGTTCAAGGCCGCCAAGCGCCAAAAGCTCGCATCGCTGACGGACGAAATGGGGGTCGACGCCGATCAGACCGATCTAGCCAGCCTCTACAACGCGCTCGTTGAGTTCACGATCCAGCACGAGCTCCCGTTTGACTGGATCGAGAGCCCCAGCACAAGAAAGCTCTTCATCGCGACCTCCCTGACTAGCGAACTGGTCTCCATTCTGCCTACCGCTGAAGATCTGCGCGGTCCGATCCTGAACGAACTGCTCACATCCGTTCTTGCAACAGAGCTGGACCGCTTGAAAGAGCCTATTCCGATTGACGCTCCCAGCACGAGCGACATCTTGGATGCTCCAGTATCAGCGACCCCGTGGCCTTTTATCATGCAGGTATCGGTCGCATCCTCAGAGAACGCGGATGCGCTGCACCCGACGCTCGAGTGCACGCTGATCAACGGCAAGATGCGCATCCCAGTGCGCTATTTACCTCACCTCCACCAAGGCGCAAATGAAAGCTCATCGACTTCGATTGCGCATTACCATGGCCTCGAAGTCGCGCGGTGGGTCGAAGAGCAGCTCAATCACTGTACGGCGCAGGAGAAGATCGCACCGAGCATTGTCATGTTCCCGTTTAGCCCAGTGTACGAACGCGCTGCAGGGATTCTTCTGTCGCGACGACCGAACATCGTGTGCATGCATAATTTCGATGACCTGCTGCTGTTTTGCCTGCTAAAGATGCTGCAATCCGTCGAAGTGCAAGCGCTTGTATCGTCGCTCGTCGAGTTGTGGGGTGTTGAAGCTATCCGGGAGCACGCCGCGCTGTCAGACCCATTTCAGGACTGGCGTTCGTGCTCGCGCTTCATGCAACTGCTTCTGGACGAAAAAGCGGTGTTTGAACTTAAAAGTGCTGAGCTGAAGGATTTGATCGACAATCGTGTTGACTGGGAACTACTGGAACGCGTCGCTGAGCTCTTCCGGTCGTTTGAAAGCGCTTTTGACAGCTTCCAGGGAGCCCACTTTGGATTAGCCGATATTATGATCCACCTGCAATCACTGTTTGGAGCTGCTCGTGGATTTGGCTCCGTTTTACGTGCACTGGAAACCGTCTGGTGGCAGCTGGAGCAGCCGTTGATCGTGCTCACGTACGCGCTTCATCCTCACTTGCGACTTCGGAATATGAGCAGCACAAAACTGACCAAGCTCAGTGTGCTCAGTGACCTGAGCGTGAAATATTTTGAGATGTTCTTTGGCCACAAGGCAAGCTCATTGCGCGGTGAGGTGACTGCTTATCTACACAGCTCGCAGCCGGTGTTTGCTCGGACATTTGTGAGTGAATTCCCAGTCGTTGAGGATTACTTCCGGTATCTCAGCGACGATTTCAGCTCCTTGTCGATGTTGATGCGAATGCTGCATGCGTTTTCCGTGATCAAGGCCCCCAGCACATCCACGCCATCGAGCGTCGAGGCAATTAAAATGACTGCCCAAGGGTACACAAGTGAAGAACAGAAGAAGATGGCGTTCATTAAGGAATATCGGAAAATCACGCAACGACCAGCAAAGACGGAAGATGCAAAGCATTTGTCTGCTGCTCCAGCCGATCCGACTGATGCCACTTCAGTGCTTGAAGGATGGTTGAAGAGTCTTCAGGCTCACGTCTCCAAAGACTGGATCGATTTTGCGTCGCTCGAGCAACGATTCGAGATGGATGATGCAACCACCGACGATGATGTGCAAACCTGCACTGAACTTGATGCAGTCGAGCCCAAGCTTGACCCATTGCCAGCCCAGGACGTGGACGACATTGTGGCATATCCGTCTGCACTCTTGCGAGGCGAACGCGCGAAGAAAGTGAGACTGAGAGATCTTTTCAAACCGGCGGAAGCGACCATTTAGACGTGGTTCCAGCTGCTAGTCTTCTCAATTTCCTGGTCAATGTGATAATACAGCATGAGCAAAAGAAGATTGTATCTACAAATGCTGATCAACAATATCGGTGCAAGGACACATGCCCTGCCATCAGATGCTCGAAGGCTCGTACGTTTTGGTGGAGAAATCCAGGTATAACAGTCGGTCAATATTTTGAAGAGTCCACGTAACAAAAGTGCTGCAATGCATCATGTTTCTTCCATTCGTTGCTCGTTAGAGATAAAATGCAAGTAGCTGTTTGGACGAGCGCCGCTTATTGGCGAGCAGGCAGAACCTTGCCCTCGCAAGGTCCAAAGCCTATTCTGTAGCCGTTGCCTTGGCAGAAGCCAGTGATGGCCACCGTGTCACCGTCCTGGAGGAACTTGCGCGTTTCTCCACTGTCGCCAAGGGCGATGTCACGAGATCCCTGCCAACTCAGCTCGAGCATGGAGCCAAAGCTGTCGTCCGTCTTGCCACTGATGGTGCCACTGGCCAGGAGGTCACCGGGTTGCATGTTGCAGCCCGTAACAGTGTGGTGCACCAGCTGCTGCTTCATGTTCCAGTACATGTTACGCAGGTTGCTGTGGATGATCGGGTAGAACTTGTCGCTGTTTTCGGGCTTGATCGAGACTTCCAGCTGAATGTTGTACGTGCCCTTGCCATAGTTGGGGTCCGTGATGTACGGAAGCGGCGTGGGCTCCTGAACAGGACCGAAACTCGGTTCCGTGCGGAATGGTTCAAGCGCAGCCAACGGCACGACCCACGGAGAAATGGTTGTGGCAAAGTTCTTGGCGCCAAAGGGCCCAAGCGGCACGTATTCCCACTTCTGAACATCACGTGCTGCGTAAAACAAATCAAGATTCCGTGAGAATAGGACCACAACCAATGCAGCGCTATGGAAAGCATACCGCTCCAATCGTTCATGAGCACGACGCCAAAGATGTGCTCTTCCGCCTTGTCCATGGGAATCGGCTCGCCCAATTCGTTTCCGGGGCCAACAAAAAACGCCTATCAATGAATCCAGCATCATCACCACTTCATTCGTCTTGATCGATCAAATAATGGCTCGTACCGTTTCCAGCTCAATGTCGAGGACGCGCGAAGGGCCGTAGATCGATCCCTTGCTCGGGTCGGCCTTGTCCGCCTGCAGCTGGCCGCATGGGCGACGGAAGTTCGTGCCCGAGATCACGACTGAAGATGCGCGGCCGTGGTATCCGACAGGCAAATGCAGCCTAAACATCGCAGCAGAGTGAATGGGGATGTTCGGGGGTATTGACTACAAAATAATAGACTCCTTCATACCAGTTGGGCTGGAGCGCATTGTCCTTGCCACGGAACATCACACCGACGTTCGTGGCGTGCTCGCGCGACGAGTAAAAGTCCGAGTAGTCACCAATCTTGGCCGGCAGGTGCATCATCACGTTCTTCATGGGGATCAGCGCCTTCTTGCGGAGCTGCTCGTTGTCACGCAGAGTGGGAACGTTGGCATCAAGCAGATGCTGGATGGTGGCGCGCGCAGTAGCCCACGCCTTCTTGCCCTGCGCCATGAAGCTGTTCAAGGAGTGCTGTTCCATCAGAAAGCAGGGTTAGTTATCAATCACCACACAGTGGCAGTAGCTATTATGCAGTACCTCATCGAAGCAGGCGGCATCGAATCCCTCGAAATGGCCCTCGGACTCGATCACAGTCAGATCCAGAACCTAAAGGATCCGCAAAAAGCACTCAATCTACGGCGTGTCAAGCAGTAAACTCGTCACAAGCAGACGTACATAGTCTCCGATGGCCACGCCCACGCGGCGCTTGTCGTTCGTCTTGCTGGAAAACACACCGTAGGGCAGATTCTGGATGGGGAAGTCGCTCTCCGGGGACACGGGAATGAAACTACTGGCGATGCTCATGGCTGTAGTCGAAGGAAGAAGCCTCTTTGTCTTTGCCTATTGCACACACAGACACACAACATCAGCACGAGCGCACTGTGCACTGTGAGACGTCCGCCTCCAAGTCCATATAGACAGACAGGCAGGACGGCGGCTGATGGGGGAGGGCTTGTACCTTTGGCGACGAATTTGCTTGTGTGGACGCGGATGTTGAAGCGCTCCGAAGTGGTGTGGCCCACGTGGGAATATTCACTGTTCTGCAACCCTTTTCGCTTTGACTGCTGCTCTCAGCTGAAGTCGATTTGTTCCAAGTTGACTTGTTTGTGGCCTTTGTGCAATAGAAGTGCGTCCAGTTTATAATTTTTAGTCACGGTTAAGAAGTTGCTTCGGCTATCGCACCTTGCGGCGACCAACCGAGCTGATTGGAAGATGCAGTTGTCTGTTAAGTTCGCATTTTGTTAAATCCGGTGCCGGTATACCGGTAGGTCGGTGGTTTGTTTTACCGGTTTATTGTATACCTGTATGTATACTTTTGCGATTTTTACGTAAATTACGAATATGACCCTTTAAATATTAAAATTACCAGGAAGCCAAACCGAGAAACGTTGCACGATGTCCAGCGCTTGCACCGTCATCGAAATTGGTTGGCTTCGCACTCAGTGAAACGATACAAGGCTCAAACGCAAAGTCTCCGCTTACAATATGGAACTGCGTTTCTATCTGCACGATTCCCTTGCGCTCGCGTCGCTCGTCTCTTGGCGATTGCAAACAATGCAGCGGGCGCATCCACCAACTCAATACAAGACCTGATTCATGAGCTTCTACAGTACGCCGTATCTGTTCTTACTGTATGCATCTCCCTCAGCACGTTGCAGGATCCATAGGTACCCTTCAGAAACAGAACACCACGAAGCCTTTGGGCGTGAATGAGTGGTCGTCCGTCCCTCTCCAGATTAGCACTCATCCCTGGAGTGTATCCAAATGCTGAAAATCTGGATGAGCAGAAAATGGTCGTGATGGACTCGTGGAGCTACTTTCACCGTTTTATCACACAGCCAAGGGGAGACCACGAAAGTGATCTGGTGTCGGTACAGTTGGGTCCAAGATCAGCAAAAAATTGCAAATGAAAACTTGCAGCGAAGCTTGCTTATAAGCAAATACACCTTTTCCAGTCGTAAACCGTCAAGAGCCAATGAAGTTCGGCTTGTGCAAATCCGAAATCGTCAAGAGCAAAGCCGAATTCGGCATTCCATTAAAAACACATAACTGCCAGATTTTATACACATCGAAAATACATACAGGCAGTGCTGGACTGATCAACTCAGGATCCAATAGGCATATCGTGCAAATTGCACACCATGACATGGAAACGGAGTGTGTAGCTGCTAGGCAGAGCTGCCGCGAGAAGCAAAGGCTGATGCTATTGGCGGAACTGATGCAGGGGGATGCAAGCGAAGCTATACAGAATCTAAAGGCGCGAACGCGTAGGCAGGAAGCTGTAAGCGCGCGAAACTGTGAACGCGGGACAGTCGAGTGACCAACGGTACATATAATTCCCACAATTTTATATTTTGTAGCGAGCTTCCATTATCAATTATAGCAGGTTTTGACGAATTCGGCTTCGCTCTTGACTTGCACAAGCCGAGCTTCATTGGCTCTTGACGGTTTACGACTGGAAAAGGTGTACAGTATAAATAGTGAAGGTTCGCTTTCGCGTACAGTATGGAGATGCAGAGTTGCAGGAGCCGTCCTTGGGTTCCGTGTGTACACACTGGTGGCCAGTGCTTTGCTTCAAGGACCTTCATGAGAGCTTTGGAATGGAGCCAGTCGACCCTCCGCCTTTATGCCGACTTCTACGCGCCGGTTAACCGCCATTTTGCCAGTCCATCCAGATTGGGTGGACCAGTTAAAAAACCCTTCAAGCATGAATGTCTTGCCTGCATCCGTTTATTACAAGCGCGTAAACGCATCTCCATCTCTCTTGCAAAGCTGTCTCAAGTGCAGTCATATCTTTGAGCTGCAAACCACTGCACGATCATGTCATGGTCGTAATAACGCGACAAACCGGTTACATTAGTCATCCCCTTCTTACTTTCCTTTGAGCAGCTGAGTGCTGACCATGGAGAGGAGGAGGATCGGCTCTCCTGCATTCTGATTGGCCCACTTGCTTTGAAAAGCCTGATTTTTTTTGTTCCGTGCACAGTCTATGCGCAGATCTGGGTGTGAAGGACCTCGGCCGCCAGCGGAGGCGGCCCGGGCGACCGCTATCTAGAAGCGGTCGGTGGCCCAGTTGCGCTCGTGCCACGCACGAATTACTTGACCAACCGACAGCCAAGTTGCCGTTGAAGCGGTCGGAAGCATGGGAGTGGGTGCGTCGAACGAAGTGCCGGACGTCAAGGCACCGCAGGAGCCCAATGATCACGTGGAGCAGGTGAGCGACGACTCGAGCTCCAGCCTCGTGCACGTGCGCTTCAAGTCGAGCGACTCGGACGCGTCGCTGGTGGAGAACGAGGACGAAGACGCCGAGCCGGAGGACGAACCGGCAGGCACGCAGGCCACCAAGGTCTCGAGCACGACCGAAGGAGACGTGACGGTCGAGGTCAAGACCACCACGACCGTGACCTACGAGGTCGACGAGGACGGCTGCGACATCAAGGTGCGCACGATCAAGACTGTGACCCGAACGATCGACCACAAGGAGCGGTCCGTGAGCCAGAAGGTGGACACCCAGCGCCAGGTGAAGAAGATGGCAACACGAGTAAATACCGAGACGAATCCCGAAAGCGGCAGTGCAGTGAGTGTGACAGAGCGCGCGGGCGCATCTGTTTTGAATGTGACCAAGACGACGACTACGAGTGATGAAGAAAATGTGAGTTTTGAACAAGAAGAGGAGTGTGAGATCACGGAGCAAGCCGACTCCGAGTCGAAGCAGTCCGGAAACGTGACCGTGAATGTGACCAAGACGGTTGACGGAGACGTGACGACCGAGGTGACGACGACAACGACCGTGACGTTTGAGCTGGCCGAGGATGGCAGCGAGATCGTGGTCCGCACCGTGAAGACTGTGACGCGTACGACCGAAGCCGACGGTTCTGTGCGTGTGCACACCGCCACGGCTCGCCACGTGGAGAAGGCTGTGAAGGGCTCGTCCAGCAGCACCAGCTATGGTGTCGACGGCGGTGCTGTGAGTGGAAAGACTGTGCGTGTGGTGACCGAGGGCTCGGATGATTCCTCGAATGTGGTGACGAAGGAGACGACGACGACGACGACGACGACAACGACGACTACGAGTGATGAAGAAAATGTGAGTTTTGAACAAGAAGAGGAGTGTGAGATCACGGAGCAAGCCGACTCCGAGTCGAAGCAGTCCGGAAACGTGACCGTGAATGATACTGAGGCGAAGGGAAAAAAGAATGTGAAACCGAAGATGCAATTTTCCACCCAAAAGCACAGTCGACTCGACTTCTCGTATCTTGATACTCCTGGTAAAATGAGGGGTGAGCATGTGACGCTTAACGCAGAACATGTCTCTGATTCTACAGCGAAATTCCACGGAAAAGCCTCCGTCGCACCTAACGCCCTGCTTTCTCACTCAATTCGTCACAACCAACACGAACACGACAAGATTTTAAAACAACTTCACGAATCCAACCAATCAGAGGAGGTAGTACACGTGGTTTCCGTGGACAAGAAGACCAAGCCGAAGCGCAAGAAGAACAAGCACAAGAAGAAGACGACCACTGCGGCGTCTGGCACTGTGCAGGTCGAGAGCGAGTCGGATGAGGAAATCACGACCGAGGTGACTGAAGTGACGGAGGAG